>JANRGW010037116.1:0-16814 GCA_024733675.1 Psilopsiagon aymara
TGTTCAACATCTTTGTTGGTGACATGGACAGTGGGATTGAGTGCGCCCTCAGCAAGTTTGCCAATGACACCAAGCTGCAACATGCAAGCCTCAGCACGTGGCCTGTGTCATACATTCAATTCCTAAATTTTGCCAAATCTGACAGTAACTCCCATACAGACCCCCCTCACTACAACACTGAATGCGACAGGAGTCTTCAAGAGGTTTTTATTCTTGCTTACAAGTACTTAAATAATGCCTTGAACCTATAGGAAAGGACACAAACATGAGTGTTCCAAATCCAGGCTAGCCAAGAATAGAAAGAAGTGGCTTAAAGTAAAAATTTACAAGACTCAACCAAAAATGTTAAATAGGCATGTAACAGCACAAGCCTTTCAAGGCACAGAACTCTATTAGGATGCTACTACATCTTTGGGTTAACCAACACAAGAGCTGAACTTCCAGGTCTGCTAAAGACTGGCCACAAAACGGTACAGGAAATCAGAATAAAGGTATTGATTTCTGTTCCTACAATAACTCCTTATGAGAACATTAGATGATTTTACTGTTGTTGGGTTTGACTATCAAGCAATTCCACAAACAAGAGTCAGGAATTTATCTGTGAGACTAACGTTTACTCTTTTCACCCTCATTTCACCCATCTCCACAGAAGTGCATCATAATCTGTCCAAGCAGAACAGCAATTCATCCTGTCTCCTCCTTCCTTCCCAAAAGTCTGTGCAAGTTACTAAATCTCACCTTGACCCCAGCAACCTCATGCTTCATTGAAGTCCAGCATCTTCCAGATATTGCCTATGCACTTTCAAGCCCATGCCAACTCACAAACACAATCTTTGGCAGAGCACATGCTTTTCAGGCACTATACTTTCCGAGCAGTTGTAGTCATTAAGAGTACAAATAACTGCTATCGTCTCTCTCCAGCCTTAATTCAAAGACCTCCTTCTTCCCAAATGTATCTCAGGCTACTGTAAGGACAAATATTTGCGGCAGGTCCTGAAGTTTGAGGAGTCATAGGAATCAATCCTTGAACCACACAACTGCATCCCACATCAAGACAACCTTTAATGCACAATTTCTTCCTCTCTGCCTACTCGTAGGCATACTCACACTACCCATATTATTAAGTGTTTTGCAGAAGAGTTGAGTTTTTTCTTCCCTGTCAATCACATGAAGCCTGCAGGGAGACAGGGCAGATGACTTCAAGCACCAACAAATTTCTCTTGAAGCTTCCTCCAGTTTCTCAAACTGAGAATTTACTTGGAATCATCTTACTATCACACTACTCCTTTTTAAATACAACAGCTCACTAAATACCTGTTTTGAAAACAGAGCTGAAAATTCCATTGTCAATATATATGGCTGGACTTTATTTCAATGTGCTTTCATACGGCTTGTACCTCTCCCTCCCCACCATATCAAGGCAAGATATTTGTCTGTAAGACATTTGCAAAGGCCACTCCAGCTCATTAGCATTATTAATCCAGTTATGTTGTTGGATTTGTGCTCTTTTTGGTCCTTAATGATTTGTATATCCGTCTTTTACTCTTGAGAGGTTCATGTGCAGCTCGCTTGAAAGGGGAAAATAAAAGCCAACTGTCGGATGGTCTTCTACTGGATCTGAAAGGATGTGACTGAGGCAGCTGTCTCCCTAAGAATTAGTGGGGAGAAAGTGTAATTATACCATGTCAAAAAAAATTTTGCCTTAAGCAACTCCTTCAAGTTCCTTGAATTATAAATACTTTCAAGTAAAAAGTTGCCAGAACTTTCAGCTCTGCTGCCTCTGAAGGAGAATAATGTGCCTTACACCTTTAGTGTTTACATTGGAACTCTCGAGGGTGGTACAACTGAAAGATGACATTCAGGCCAGCTACAGAAGTTCAAGTTTAAGCAGCAGTCATTGAGGTTTTAAGTAGTCTTTAGTAATTAATTACTATATATTTCATGGATGAATTCTGAAGCCTTACTAACACCCATGATTTTATTCTTTTATACACAAGAATAAAGCTTCAATTTCACTCAGGAATTAAGTATCTGGAACAGTACTGCTGACACCCAGAAG
This sequence comes from Psilopsiagon aymara, assembly GCA_024733675.1. Lineage (NCBI taxonomy): Eukaryota > Metazoa > Chordata > Aves > Psittaciformes > Psittacidae > Psilopsiagon > Psilopsiagon aymara. The sequence continues at coordinate 2,060 of JANRGW010037116.1, forward strand.
ATGGGCTAGACAAACTCCTTGGTACAAACATACTAACGAAAGCAGCTTTTTAGCCTCATATGCATGAATCCAGAACACTAAGCAAAGGGGAAAAGGCCCCATAGCCAAAAATATCCTGCCTGGTTTCTTCCTAATGACAGCCACCACAGCTTTTTCAAGTAGCTTCATTGTAGGAAAAGCCTTCGTTAAGGATAGAATCTTTCCCATGTCCAAAGTAGTACGAAGCTCACTCTTGAACCTCATTTCTACAGAATTCAGAATTCACTTACTCCGAATACCAAAGAATTTGTTGCAGGCAGTAAGTTCAGCAGAGCAGGGGAAAGAGGAGTAATCACTCCTCTAATGATTCTTTCCTCACACTCAGAAACACCATTCCAGGCCCTTTCTCCACCCAAATCCTACTCTACAATTAACTCAATAGAAACATGTATTTTTCTGTTAAGAGACGAGAATTGAGCAGCTCTGCTTATGTCAAGATGAAACATTAAGTAATTTTGGAGCTACATGTGCCACTTCTCTATTTTATTGACTTCTGACAAACAGTAGCTAAGCCACAAATCATCATTGTACTACCTTTTTTTGCACAGTTCTCAATAATTTAAGATATACAAAAACCCATTTGCGTTTGGTGGACACCAACCGATGGTTATAAGCAATTCTCTTGAGAATTGCTATTCACCATCCTATAGCTATATGGCATCTTAGATGCCAAAATCTAGGGAAGGAAAGGATGCAGAAAAACCCCTAATAACATTACAAGTAGTGTTTGTGTTAAGCATTTGACTAATTACTTTGCATGAAAAGAAATTTTTATCCCACATGGCAGACCTCAGACCTCATTCTACAAGCCATTTCCTTCAGCAATTCAAACCTGGAGGCCTTAAGCAAAGTACACATTAGTTTAGAGAAGAAATATGAAACTACAGCCACCAGCCAATCTTCTGCCAAGCCTCCAAGGCATGTATTCAATTTCCTTCAAGGGGTAGAAATGCTCTCTCCATTTGTGCAAGCATTAAAATCACAGTTCCATTGCATCCCAGGTCTTGCTGCAAACAACCGAACAAGTTTAAAGGGGGCATACTGTTGCAAGATTACTGCTTAGAAACATAAAAGTCAATAGGATCCAGTTAATTGACTACTGCAGCTGGATACCAGGATTCCAGCTGTGGCCTATGTTTACCCTCCCATGAGAGTGAACAACCCCTAACATCGCCTGTTGATTACAGCAATTCCTATCTCTTATCATTTGGGTGTTTCCTGGAATATCAGGAACATGATCAACTGCAAGTTTTATCCAGAACAGCACAGCTATGCCAGAAAATTAAGAATTTCAGGTTTCCCACAGCAGCATTGGGTCATTTACTGTAATATCTGTACTAGAGTGTTTTCTAACCAGCCTGTACATATTTGGCTGATCTTACACTCCAACCACATTTGGCAGAAAGTGATGATCAACTGAAGTATGGTACATAAGCTATCTGAGTTGCTGTGCTCCTTCCATTTTTATTCCAAGAAGAACAAACCCTGGTTAATGCTTTCCACCTAAAATGATCTAATTTCCTCAGAAAAACAGTTATTTTTAATAAGCTTGTAGAAGCAAAACTGTCACTAGCCTACCAGCTCTGCCCAGAATAGCAATTTGTGATCCACTACAGATCTGAAACTGAAAACACACTGGAAGCAGCCTTTACTACACCAGTTAAAGAAGAATCCTATCCTTCTGCTGTACAGACATGCAAGTTTATGTCACAGAAATGCACAAAAAAAAAACAAACCAAAACCTAACATCAACTACCAGTAGACTTCATTCTTCAACATGAGCCTTTCATATAATGCAGATTTCTTGATGTTGAAAAGAAGTTCTGTAAAATTCACTGGAACATCCACTTGAGAGATGGAAGATGCAGTTAGGACTATTAATATTTAAAAACTTCACAGAAGTAAGTTGCTATCCAACAGTTCAAAGTCACCAATGCCTCTGGAAGATGTGTTTGCCACTGGCAGTGGAAGTCTCCCATCAAGCTATTGATGAATGGGGAAATTGGAATCCATCACACAGCTCTACATCCAGGCAGCAAAGCTTCAGGCAGAGTCAGATCTCTAGACTGGAACACCCAGAAGAGTCAGTTAAGCTCCTAAGCATGATATGGGGTTGAGTTTTGAAAGGTAGCTTCTCGTAGTATTGCCTAAGCAACTTTGAGCTTCCTGATAAACAAGAGGAAGTTATTTAAACTCACCTATTACAAACACAGCAAACTTTGTGTATTGATAACTCTTGCCATTCACAAATAACGGAGCAATTGGAAGTTTAAATCAAGTGTAGCAAAACTAAAAAGGCTATGTGGCTTAGAATGAAACATCAGATCAGAAAGTCACACGCAAGTTTCACATATGAAAATAGCATTCTGTTTCAGATGCCAGTAATCAAACATCACTCATGACAAAATGTACATGTTTACAAAATCCTGGCACACTGGATATGCTGACTTCCTTTCTTCCTTTTGCTGCCCCTCAGCTGAAAGTACATTCTTCTATAAATAGGTTTAGATGAAGCTATAAAATTTAAAGAGCTACAGGCCAAATAACTATTCTGTGAATTCCAGAGTCACACAGCAAGATCCAAACCCAAGTTTGCATTTGAAAAAGTTAGGTTTTAAAACTTCAGTGTTGCTAAAGAACTGCTGTAATGAGATGCTAAAGCTTCTGTCTATATTTGACCTCTACATAATGAGAAACAGTAGCCTTCTGCCAGGAAACAGGCCAGCTGGCTTCCCCCTTTCATACAAGTCCTACACTCTTCGAAATGAGAAGTGAAAGTAAGAGTTCTTTTAAAAGAGGTTTGAACTCCCACTTAAGTGCATCTCTGTGGGCTCTTCAATTACGTGTAAGGACGTGTGATCTAGCTAGTGCAGTCCTGCACGGTGGCAAGATAACCGATCACTGCCTTATTTTGAGGCCCTCCCTCTAAACTTGTAAACTTGCATATACTTCAGGAATGTGGGCGACAAATCAGCATGTTTTATTCATGCTTTGAGCAGTCATGTCTTCCTCTCACTTCTGTGAAGGATCATCTTAGAACATTCTGTAAACTATCAGAGCAACTTAAGAGATATAAGAAAACTATGCCAGAGGCACTAGGAGCCTGCCAGGCTCTGCAGGTTGACTGACCGCTGACCATCTGCTATGGAATCACCTGCTGCCACTGTGTCATCTGTGCTTGTGCCAAGCCAAGAGTCAATTTGAAGTCATCAACTACACTTTCAGTAGTCAAGACACAGTCTTGTCTCACAGCTTTAGGACAGCAAAGTTTAAGACACTTGCTTGAAAAGATATGTTCTTTGGTCCTTTAAATATACAGTAGAACAATCTTAGCTCAAGTGAACACCAACCTCTCCAGTCTACTCTTACTAGGGTTTCAGCCATAACCTAGTATCCCAAATACCAAGAAACAACTATCAAAGAATATACGTCATTTTTCATTCCTGCTCCTAGGAAGTAAAGCACCTAGGCAAAGCACAAGGCTCAACTGTTTTGTTAGAGCTTTGTGTCCCAACTACAACAACCATCAACGTGCTTTCTACCTGCGATACTTTTGCATATTGGCTTACAACCAAGAAAAGAGCTGCTTGACACAAGCAGACCCAAACTGCAGACACATCCTGTCAGCAACTTGCAGTTCTCAGTACACAAGAGAAGCTGGGTGTGCTTTCTTTGTGGCCTTCAAGCATGATCATTTCCCGAGGTAAGTAGCTCTGAAGAGGACACCTTCAGCACCAGAGCACAGGGGAAAATGCAGCATCCAGGAGTCCTGATCCTGAATAGCAAGAGGCACCAAGGGAGCCCCAAGCCCTCATCAGGTCTTGCCCAGGAGATGGCAGCTCTGATGACTGAGAGAGCAGTGCTATCCCTGCTGCCTGGAGGGACAGCACTGCACCTGAGTGGATAAAACACCACCTTTGGGAGTGCAAGCGACTGAGTGCAGCTGTTTGCATGGGCAGGGCGTGTGGAAAGGGTCCAGTAGCCCAGCAGGATGCAGAGGTGAGCACAGTCAGCAGTCACTGAGACAGTGTTCTAGGATGGCATCCTCTCAGCAGCAAGCAAAGAGGACCAAGTCCTCTCTGCTGGCCAGGAAGGATATGGAGTCCCAGAGACAGATCCCTTATAAGCACGTAACTGTCCAGGCATCTGCCTGTACTGAGTGCCAGAGCCTGCAGGTGATATTAGATGGTGGTTGTGTAATGTCAGTATATTGATGATTTGCTCTGCATGGTGACAGAGCTTTGGGAAGAGGCAGAATGGTAAAAGAACATAAGAAGCAGAGAAGGAAAAATCCAGGAGGTTCTCTCAGGGTGTGGAAGGCAACTTCCTAATCCAGCTGGCTAGTGAATCAACTAAGGGAGATCTAGCCTGTGCCCAGCTAGGTTTGCTGTTCACAGAGAAGGACTGGTGGGTGATGTGACGGTTTGAAACCATCTTGGGAAAGTGATCACAAAATCATTGCATTTTCAGTCCTTGCAGAAGTCAGGAAGGAGGTCAGCAAAACCTCCACCTTAAACTTTAACTTTGGCCTGATTACAATGCTGGTTGGCAGAATTCCTTGGGAAACATTACTGAAGGACAAAGGGCTCAGGAAGGCTGGACACTGCCCCAGAATGAAATCCTTAAGGCACAGGAACAGGCAGTCCCTATGTGTCAAAAATCAAACCATCAGGGAAGACCACAATCCTGGCTGAACAGAACATATTGCCTGAACCCAGGAAAAAGAGAAGAATTTATCACCTGTGGAAGAAGGGACTGTCACCCTATGAAAAGTATAAGGATGTTTTTAGGTTACATAGAGAGACAGTTAGAAAGGTGAATGCACAGCTGGAACTAAATCTGGCCACTGCTACGAAAGGCAATAAAAGTACTTTTACAAATATATCAATACAACGAGGGCCAAGGAGAACCTCCATCCTCTACTAGATACTAGTGGAAACCTAGTACTGAGGATGAGGAAAAGGCTGAGGTACTTAAAGATTGAGGTGAAGGCAGCATCAATAGTCACCATTCACCCTCAGAGTACTCAGTTTCCCGAGCTGGATGGCAGAGATGAGGAGCTGACTCAAGTGTTCATAATTCAGAAAGAAATGGTTAGTGACCTTCTGCTCCACTTAGATGTAAACAAGTCTATGGGGGCAGACGGGTTACACCCAAGAGTGCTGAAGGTGCTGGCAGAGGAGCTTGCCAAGCTACTCTCCATCATCTATCAGCAGTCCCGGTCTAGTGGGCAGGTCCCAGAGGATGGGAAGGTGGCCAGCGTGATGCTTTTCTACAAAAGCAGCAGGAAGATCCCAGAAGACAGAGACAGCTGTGGAGCTGATGATTCTAAGTGAGACCACAAAGGACGTGCAGGAAAATGGAGGGATCAGGCCCGGTCAGCATGGGTTCAAGTTGGTGACCTGTCACTAGAGGTGTCCTTCAAGGCTCAGTATTAGGGACAGTGTTGTTTAACATCTTCATTGATGATCTGGATGAGGGGATTGAGCACACCCTCAGTAAATTTGTGGACAACACCAAGACTCTGCAGATGGATCTGGACAGGATCAATAGGCTGTGGCCAGTGGTATGAGGTTCTACAAGGCAAAGTGCTGAGTCCTGCATTTGGGTCACAACAACCCCATGCAATGCTACAGGCTTGGAGAAGAGTGGCTGGAAAGCTGCCTGGGGGAAAAGGACCTGTGGATGCTGATTGATGGCCACTGAACATGAGCCAGCTTGTGCCCAGGCAGCCAAGAAGCCAATGGTGTCCTGGTCTGTATCAGAAATAGCATAGCCAGCAGAATCAGCGCAGTGATCATCCCCCTGTATTCGGCACTGGTGAGGCTGCACCTCAAATCCTGTGTTCAGTTCTGGGCCCCTTACTACAAGAGACATTGAGGTGCTGGAGTGGATCCAGAAAAGGGCAACAAAGCTGGTGAAAGGGTCTGGAGAACAAGATTTATGAGGAATGGCTGAGGGAGTGTTTAGTCTGCAGAAGAGAAGGTTCAGGTCAGACCTTATTGCTCTCTACAACTACCTGGAAGGAGGTTGTAGTGAGGTGGGGATCAGTCCCTTCTCCCAGATAACAAGCAACAGGCAAGAGGCACCAAGCTGTGCTGGGGTGGGTGGGGGTGTGTGTGTGCGTTAGATTGGATACTAGCAAAAAATTCTTTGCAGAGAAGGTAACGAGGCACTGGAACTGGCTGCCCAGGGAAGGGGTGGAATCACCATCCCTGGAAGTGTCCAATGACCCTCAGTCATATGGTTTAGTGGTGGTCTTGGCAGTTCTGGGGTAATGGCTGGACTTCATGTTCTTAAAGGTCTTTTCCAACCTAGTTGATCCTGTACCCACAAAATCTCCTCTGCAAGAAATGGTGTAACACATTTGAGTTTTACCAATAGTTAGAAAAACAGAGTCTAGGAAAGGCAACCAATTGACACACTGCCTCAGCTCAAATGGCCAGGGTACAGATTACATAAATACACAATATTAGCATGAAACCAGGACTTTTCAGCATTCAATACCTTTCATTAAACGAAGATACAGACAGAAGCTAGAATAAAGCATGAGATCACATTAACGTAGGCAGGCAGGAGGAACAGAAGGGTATTTAGATTTGGTTTGCCTGGAAGTCAGCAGTAACACAGAGCACTGCCATTTCCTATACTGTGCCTACCATTAAGTGGCAAGCCTCAGAAGCCCAGTGGATGCACCATTTGCAAGCAGCCTAGAAAACACTATTCAAGTATTCCACCTACAGTCATGGTGACATTTCAAGGCTGATGTCCAATACCATTTGTGGCACTAGTCCAGATTGCTGCCATAGTCCATGTCCTAATGAACTACAACTCTCAATTGCTTCAACAAATGTGTTTCACAATCTAAAGAGAACTTTCAGTGAACCCAAGCATCTTACTGGCTACCAGCTATGACTGTTGAATATACCTCTGAGTGCACCCATGCAAAACTTGTTTTGTATTGATTTTCAGTGTTTTCAAGCAGCTCTGCAGAAGTAAATGTGATCAAAACAGCAGGATTGAAAGTATTGAAAACAGTTTTGAGGTTCTAGTATGCAGTTTGCAAGACTCACAAAAAAGCAGACTTAACTATACTCCACAAAGGGACAAGCTAGCCTCTGCCAAGCATTCTGATTGCCTCCTAGCAATTGCCAACATCTGGGGGCTTTTTTCAGATTTTATTTAAGCCACCAAGCTCTCATCCAAGCAAAATTTTAACCAGTACAAAAATCAAGCATTCATGCAGAGTCTGCTGGGGTGGGATACTCTAATATCAACTTACCAATGAAGCTTCACACTGCAGTCTTGCTGGTACTGCTGACTCAGAGGAAAAAAAGTACTGCTGGAAAACCCTGCGCTACAGATCACTGCCTGCAAAAGTACTAAGAAGGCTCCTTTTACCACATCATTCAGTGCAAGTTCAGGGTTCAGCCCCATGCTAGATGACCCAGTCTTTCAGCACACTTGATGTCCTGTGCCAAGATTCAGATCCTGATTTCTTGGCTTGCCTTATTCCTTGCTTTTTAGTTTTCATGGTACCTGAAACTCCCCTCACTAAGCCAGGCAGAATATTGTTCCTAATCTGCCTGCCACGTGTTGAAGATTCAAGTTTCATCAGACACTCATTGGTGAGACTTCTCTATATCCCCTAGGCACACCCCAGAACTTGTGCTTTTCTGTCCTTAACCATATTGTGATCTGTGACTTGAAAAGCTCCATAAAGGAACAGGGCATGTTCACTTAATGATAATATTTGGTACTACTGACTCATCTTTAGACTATAGTAAGCCTAAGGGAAGGGATATAATGTCATCCCCCACAGCCCCAATTTTCCTCAGCCCCAGAAACACCAGGGCCAGCTCCTTTGGCAATATCACAGCTGACTGGGGACGGTCTCTCCCTTTCTTTTCTTTGGGATACACTGGATGCAGATGGCAAGGGTTTTTTTTGCGGAGGGGAAGAACACTGCAGCTGTGACCTCTGAAAACAGGGGTCTCCTCCACAGGCTGTAGGGGATATCTGCTCCAGAACCATGGAATACATTCTGCGCCACCTCCGACCCTGGTGTTTTCTCTGCCATTTCTCACTTTTTCCTTCCTCCTTCTGTCTGTCCAGTGTTTCCTCCCCTTTCTCAAGTACGCTTTCCTGGAGGTGCCATAAGCTCGGTGGATAGGCTCAGCTGTGTCCAGTGGTGGGTCCGTTGTGGAACCATCTGTGTCTGGCACAGAGGATGCCCTGATCTCTTCTCACAGTGGCCACCCCTGCAGCAAATCCCTTGCCATGGACACCCAGCACCAGGGGAAGGTAGTAGGGTAGGAAGAGCAAAGCAGTCTCTAGTATCTTGAACACAGGCAGAAAAATACTAGAAGCAGGTATGCCTTTGTTGTACTACCATTTCTTCAGAAGTGGGGACAAATTGGGCAGCAAATTCTCCTCTTTGTCTACTAGCTTCTCCATCCAGCAAGAATCAAGGTTAAGACAAGTGGCATATGAAATGCTCTATGCCCTTCAGAATTATACCAAATGACATCTCCCTTTAAGCACTTCACAGGGCAGAGACACAGAAGCAGCATGGACCAACCACACCAACAGAGCATTTTCTTGGAGACTTCACAGAACTCCTCACTATCGGGACAGGCCCACACATGGCACACACAGAGGACTGAGAGTTTAAGAGCCAGGCTGAAAAAACAGAGGCACGGATCAAATCAAACCACAGGAAACTGAACTGCACATTCGTTTACTTGTTTAAAAGAAGTTAAATTGCTGCCACCCAGGATCTACAGGAGCAATACAAAGAGACTATTATGAAATGTATTCAACTACTAAATAGTTAATCAGGTTAAAACTATGGAGTGGCCACTGTCATACTGACCATCTCATGAACAAAGGGCCTCAAAGAAGGATATAGGTACTCCATTTTCAAGGTCTACTCATGGAAGTCAGTACACCAGAAAGACCTGACTTGTCCCAGAAATGTCATCCATAACCTTGACAAAGCATGTTTAACAGAAGGATCTTGATGACTCCGGAAAACTGACTAACATATGCCTTCAGCTGAGGAAAAGCCAAGAGCAGGGGAAAGAGTAGGACTAGTCAATCTAGCTTTATCAAGTTACACTGTTTGGATGAAAAAGTTTAATATTACACTGTCTACCCACTCTTCTGTTTCCTCATTCTCCCTTTACTTTCCTTAGGCATTGTACCATAAGACTTAGAACAGCTCAGATGCACAAGATCAAGTAATCCTGCCCTATTTCAACCTTTGTATCTGAACATGAATTCAAACTTCCACCCAGCTTCAAACATATTTTGAAAAATTATTAGTTAGCAAAGTCTGTGTTCAATTAAAGGACAGCTTTCTCTTGTTACTGCACATGCCTTAAAACCAGTATAGGGCCAGGGGAAATTGAAAGTAAATGCCATTTTGATACTCAAGATCAACTAATTTAAAAAGCATTATTATCTCCCTTTACCCATGACAGACCTTTCTACTCCTATTCAGAGACCCACATACCTTCAAATGAAATGAGTCTTCAGTCTCATTTTGGGAAAGAATATGGAAGAAGCCTAAAGAAACAGAGACTGATGGCAGGTCCTTTTATACACACACACACACACACACACACAAATAAATGTGCTAATCCAACATCAAACAACGAATTAAAGAAAACAATTGCTTGCTTGGATTTTTTTTTCTTTTCAGGTGTGAAAGAAATTCATTGGGGTGACAAGGAGAAATTCACAATTCAGAATACATCACAGCTGTGACAAGTAAAACCAAGACACTATGTTACAGCCAATCTTTAATGCTAACTTTCAAATAAGTCAGTTCTCTTGTACACAGAAACCCTGACAAATTATTGTAATACAAGATACAGTGAGACACCCAAAAGCAGTTTCATCACTAAAATGCAAAGGATTAAGCCTAGTTTGTACAGGGACTCCATTCTTGGCAAGTTTCTTGAAGGTACTTCCACGGCTGTGAAGACAGTGTCACCCGGACTGCAGAGCAATGCAGTACTTGTGTGTCTGCGCTACTCCCACTAGGAAAGGGCCCTGAGTGCCAACAGACTTGGAACACACCCCAGATCACTACAACAAACAACTTACGAAATACACATCCAAGCTAACCTTAATAGTCACTGAAGTCTAGTGAGTCAAAATAGCTCCACTGACCCACACCTCCCCCCAAAAAACAGACATATTCCTCATGAATGAGACAGAGGTTTCTAAGACTAATCTGTGAGATGTAGCAACTTTCCTGAGCCGAGAAAAAAATGCTTAACCCAGTCAACAGCTAGTTATGGTTTAACACTAGAGACCACCATGATTCAAACTTGTAAGGTCATCCCCACAGTCTGCAGAAGAAAGGCAAGACAACACAGGAGCAAAACACCGACATCAGCCCTGCAGTTGAGTTACCAGCATGAATTAGACTGTAAATTTCCTTTTAGAGCCTTTGTTTGTCAGCCGCATAGAAAATGCGAAATCAGGAGGGAAAGATGTTACTACAGATACATGGGTCATCTCCATAGCCACAGAAAATCAAGTCCTGATTTTCATCTGCTTTGTTTCCACATTTTGTGAAAATCTTCCAGCTCTTGACCAGCCCTCCAGAAGGGCCTTCTACCTTATGAGAATTATTTTGAAGAAGTAAGGTGGCATCACATGGCATTTTAGAATACATGTCCCAGAACTTCCTCCTGCTGCAAAACAATTCACTCAACAGAACAAGTCAAGGAAAATCCCAGCCATTTTGATCATTTTCAGAATCAGGAACTTGTTACAACCAACTGCAGATGCAACAGCCTCACTGGTTTCTAATTCACTTCCCCAAACGAAAGCTTGACAGCCTGTTTCTGATAAACATTGCTTATAAAAGGAGCTGAGTTCAGGTCTACCTATTTTTCCCTCATTTTGTTGTGTGCTTTAACATTTGAAAGTCGAGTTACTTCTTTTCTCCAAAAGCTTCTCCCTGTTGATTCCATCATTCAACCCCATCTGAGGCTGGAAGCTGCCTTTTACTTGCCCAACACAATTAAACCCTTGGTGTAGGCTCACTCCATCTTTCAGAACAGTTCTGAGATTGAAACTTTCTGCTGTGCACTAAGATCGCATTCCCAGCTGTATATAAGCACAACTTATATATTGTTAACGTAGCCCATTTATCTCACTCACCCACTCTGCAATGGCACTTCTCACTGCATCAAAATCAAGGTGCTAATCCCCACTTTTTCACGGGAATACCTCCCTCATTCACAGTATCTAATTGTAATATATTTAACACAACGTGGTGAGCCAAAGATGAATACATATTACTGTGATGACTTTAAGACATGATTTGGTTACATCCAAAAGGGTCAGAGCTCTAACATGCCAGCTGCAATGGCATACCCAAACCATCCTAGACTTACATTCCTTTTCCTTCCCCCCCCCGACTTGGGAAATGCATTTAACATTACCTGGCACTACTTTCAGCAGCTGCTGGAAATTTCCCATCAATTATTCCTGTATACTATAGCAACCTAATCATACTTCAGTACTTCTTTGCATGACAAGCCTGTGCAGCACAAAGAGCCAAAGGACAGACACTGCACAATATCAATATTAATGCCTGTATTTGAAATCTACACAAGTACAGAAAACTACATGGAGGTAAACACTTAGCAGCTCAGTTTTTGTTCAAAGAAGACATTCATTCTGTTCTCTCCCTTCTTTACACGCATGCACTCATACCCAAATCATGCTTTTTATTGCTCAGAGCTAATTCCCTCTAAGTAGTACTCACTAAAAAAAGAACAAAACCAAACCTTAACCAAACAAAATACCCAGCCCACACCTTGTCATTTATCATCTTTCCATAACCCTCTGTAACTAACATCTTCTGCAGAAAACAGATGAGTACAGGCATCATTGTGTCTGTCCTCACATGACTACTTAATTCATGTTAAACAGTTGATCTCTCCATTTAATTTACAAAGCTCAGTTGCTAAGCAGGGCAGTGGAAGATAGGCTGTGCAGCCTGACACCTGGCCACTATGACACTAAATAAAATTATGGTGTTCCCAAAGGATATAGAACCCCCACACCAATACTAGAATTACAGCTCTTCATAAAGCATCGCTCCAACCACTGCTCTCTGGTACCCAAAGTTTTTGTCTAAATCCTTCACAGCTTGACTCAAACTACATCTTCAGGCATTGGCAAGTTTTACCTTTCAGTCCCTTCTCCACATCTTCAAATGTTATTTATCCAAAATGAGATGCAGCTATGTAGCTCAGAGCTACCTCCACCTAGAAGTACCTCCTGCATGCATGGGGTGTTGCTCTTTCAGAGGATGAACTTGTAATTTGCTTTGCTCTCTCATTACAATATATAAAGCCCATTTTAACACTTGTCCACAAGATACACGTCAGAGTTCAAGGAACTGCCTTTCATTTTATAGTTATGGGATGCCTCCAGTTTAAGAGCCTGAGAATACTGTTTTCTTTTCGAACATGAATATGATGTTCATTTTTGTGGATATCTGCAACCTGATGTCCATAATTTTGAATGTGCGTATCACCCACTGGCAAGATTCTCTTTAATACCCGACAGTTAAGCCCTCAACTACTACATGCAGCTTGTAAAACAGAAAGAAAAATAAACAGGGATATATCTTGACAGGAAATGATAATTTCTCTTCCTCTTGTGTGTCTTACATGCAGGTGGGCATGAAATTGCACGGAATGCTATCAGCTTCAGTCTCCCCCACATACATTTTCTGAAGTAGCAATATTAGCACCAATATCCAAACACAATCCTTTTCTAGACCTTAATATAGTACCTGCCTATTTAATCCTGCCTATTTTAGACAGTACTTTCATTTATATGTATACACACATGTGTGTATAAACTTACACGTGCATAAGTACACTCAGAGACACAGCATGCTTTTAAATACATGAGCCATGCTTTCTTTTTAAGCTAAAGGTTCTAACATCAGATAAAGCAGGACAATCCAGACACAAACTACAGATTAAGAGGGGTCGACAGCTACCAAACACAGAAGACATCAGTAACCATGATGATTTTTTGAAATATACAAGAAAACAAGAGAAAATGTAGGGTGATATCAAGACCACTGATCTATTTAAACACTGGTGTAGACTCAAGTCAGTCTTCAATCAATGCTGCTCACATGAGCATCTCTTAGAAATATATACACGAGTATTTAGATATACTGGAAGAACAGCATACTGTTTGTCACTTCAGGGGTTAGCTATGAGGCCATTAGAACTGAAATCTGGAACTATTTTCCAGAAGTAACACTACCTCCTTTTAAGAAATACAGCATCATCAGAATTGTACTTCCATGCACCTGCAGAAGCATTACTTAGTAATAGACAGCTTGGTATAAAACCTGCTTTTCTTTACTTGAAGATATTTTGTACCATAACCAAAAAAAAAAACCAAACATCCAAGGGGAAGAACACTTAACTCAGACAGTAAAACTTGCTGTTGATCTACTGAGTTCAATGGTGGACACAGCTGGTAAACAAGGCTAACTAACATGGTGTTAATTAAATCCTTTCACCATTCTACTCCTCGGTGTCTCCAAGCAGGGACTGACAATTGAGTGGGTTGAAGAGAAATGAAATTTACAAGGCAAAACATCACTAGCTCATTGTCTTCTACAAAACATTTTGACTTCGATGTTGCTTTATGCATTAACTAGCTAATACCAGTCCAGAATAGGTCATAAATCTATGATACAAAGCCACCAGCCACCTTCAATGAAACTTGATGCAAACTATTGGCGGCCTACGAAGTTTCTGTCACATATTTGGTACCACAGCACACCAGGCCTTAAACTCTCCAAAGGTTCCTCAATCTACAGCATAGTGTTATCCAAGTGCCTTGTCATTTAACCACACCATCGCCTAAACATCTTCACAAGTCTGCTGTGGAAACCACCACACTCCTGACAGTGCTTGGCCAGCTCCTGAAGTAGCATTTATGCCTCTGCCTAGCTTAATCCTGACTGAAGTAGGCTGTGACAAATGCACGTCCATTTTGCCTTGTGCCAAATTCCCTCCCATCTTCCTGCCCCCCTGCTCCACTCCACACTGCCTTCCTAAAGGATAAAAGGCAAGGGGTCATGAGGAGAAAAAGAAAAATGGCTGAAAAAGCATCATTATGCAATAAGAGAAGAAATGCAATCATAACTCATCCTCTCATGGAGATCTCATGACCCTTATGGTTTGGAAGCATGACAGCCAGGCAGCCCAAAGGCACTCTAAGGGGCCCAGCAGTCAGCTTCGTTCACCCCGGGCCTTCGCTGGGGAAACAGAAAGGGGGTGCTCACAGTCCAGGTGCTTCTTCTTGGGCCCCATCACTTCATGCGTGGTGGCCTTGCAGACGGCTCTGGCTACGGCAGATCCCGTAACGCTGTACTGAGCAGCTGCGATGCGATCTGTCAGCGTCTGACCCGACATCTTCGACTGGCGTGCCTGCTGCTGCTGCCTGCTCTGCAGAGGCGGAAAACACGGGAGGAGAAAGGGAGATTCCGGGTTTATCGCCGACGGGAGGCGGGGGGGGGCGCAGAGACACGCACACGCACGGACACACACGCACAATGGTCCTTCAGGCAGCCCAGCCCCTCCCGAGGAGCAGCCCCCCCGCCCCGTTGTGTAAGCCTTTGCCTCCCGAGAAGGCACCTGGGGCAAAAAAA
>JANRGW010037116.1:21875-71503 GCA_024733675.1 Psilopsiagon aymara
TCCCTGCCCATGGCAGGGGGGTTGGAACTAGATGATCTTAAGGTCCTTTCCAACCCTAACTATTCTATGTTTCTATGTTGCACCGTCCTGTACAGAGCAACCACCTGTGTTCCTTCCCCTTATCCAGCATGGTGGTTCTTCCAAGGACAACCTTAAAATCTGTATAATCTTAGGGACCTCTGATGACTGATGAATTAGTGGACATAGTCATCCACATTACAAGGGTAAATTTTGCTTCTGGAGTAGCTCTTGCCCTGGGTCTGGCAATAACACCAAAGTTAGTAAGATGAGAAATGGGAGAGAAGAGCACATGTGTCAGGAATGGGGCAAAAGTCCTGGAATTATGAAAGTCAGTAACTGTGAAACTCCTCACTATTTCATATTGGGTTTGGTCATTAATTTTATAATCTTGGTAGAGCCTCCAATGCAAAAGTCTGGAGTTATGAAGCATACTGCACTTCCACTAGGCTAGATTTAAACTTGACCCTTTTATACTGAGCTCGAATTTTTTTTTCTACATATCTATTTAAACATCTGTGTACCAGAAGCTACCTAACTTGCTGCTTCTATAGGAAATGGGTATTCTAATATATTACATGTAGAAATAGCAGTCTTATGTTGATATTAGACAGATGTAAGAGTTAATTTAAGAAAGTCTGCAGATCAGCTTTAATACAAATATTTAATATTCCATTGAAGCTGCTGATAGAGGAAAGGGGAATATCTGTCAGACAGCTTAGGTGCAGTTATGATAGTCTTCACAGACACTGCCATGAAACAGCTTTACTGGAGTATACAGAAACAGATAATTTACTACTAACTGACTTTTAAAATTTATTACTTGTTGGCTAGTTGACGGTCCTGTCTTTGAATACAAAATCACTCCAAAGCCATTGATCACAGCTGCATCATTTCATCAAAGAGGGAAGGGTGCTGCCTGAAATAAAGTCCAAATTTCCCTTCTTCATGCATGATAGAAAACTGGTCCATGGAACAGACAACAGAGTAGCCTACCTTGGCTTTTGTGGTCATTAAATCTTTCTATTCAAACAAAACCAACTTTTTTTTTGTTAAGGTGCGTTATTTTCTTGTTTGTACTGACAAAGCATTTTGCTCTCAATGGTGAATTGCTGTTGTATTAATAATTGCAATAAGTGTACAATTGTAATAATTGTATTTTAATACAATAGTGGTTGCATCCTGGCTCTAGCCATCATTTACGAAACCAGGGATGCTTCATTGTCTGTCACTTGTCTGGCTTCTGTCTGCTCTGCCAGTGCAAGCATTATGCTGCTGTATCTTACACTGTGGAAAGGAAGCACAAATGTACAAACTATGGCTGAGAAGCAGTTAGCAGTGATTTGCAAAGGAGAAAGCTTCTCTTTCCTTTTTTCTTTCTCTTTTCCAGAATGGAAAGGCTATCAAGAGAAGGCATTTTCATTGCTGTGCTGTGCTAAATCAGTAAAGCATAGCTACCATTCTGTAGTCCAAGCCTGGTCTCTCATTTACTTGTCTGGCTCTCAGCAGCAAATCTAGGTGTCAAGTTGTCCATTTCTGCAAAATGGGGGCTGCTGTTAGTAACTTTAACATGATGAATACTTTTCGTAAATTATATGCTTTTACATCATGTTTTTGTTTTACATGTTGTCCAGTATCTGCAGGAGCTGATGTTCAGAGAGTGTCAGGTGTTAGGAAAAAGCTGTTAAGGCCTCCAGTCAAGGCCAGGAACTCACCTCCTGCTGTTAAAGATCTCTGTCAGGTGATGTGAACACTTTATTTGAGCTTTTTGGCATACTTGAAGCAGGTTTTAACCAAATAAGAACTTGGTGTATTGTAGAAAGAACCTGAATTACAAGGTTGAAGTTGCTGGGCTTCAGCATAATGCATTTTCCTCACGGTCAGTTCAGGTGTGGTACCATCCAAACTTCAGGACTGACCTTCCAACCACATACTGTGTGCCACGTCTGCTGCTGCTCCAGGCACAGAAATACACAGCTGCACAGTAAAGTGACAGTGAAGTATTGTCAAAGTCTGATAAGAAATTCCTGAAGTTATAATTTCAATGACAGGTTTGTTCAGCAGAGGTTCAGTAGATGTCAGATATATGTCAAATAAAAGTAGAATTTTCAACCCAGAGAGTAGAATAAGTTTTAAGCAGAAAAAGAGATATATATAGGAGAGAAATTATGAATTATTTTATATTGTGGCCAAATATGACCTCTGCTCACTTAAGAAGAAGCAGGATTAAGCAGTGAGATACATGAAGGCATGCTAAAACTTATATATGCAGATACATATGTCACAGTGATTTTTTTTTTCTGGTATTAGCAATACTTAATCCCTAATCTTTTAATATTTCTGGTATTTTCAGTGCACATTATAATTTTGGTAAGGCCTCTGAGCATAAGGCTCAGTCTGGTAATGTAAAACCAAATTCTTTGGCTCTGCTTTTGAAGAAGTAGCATGACTTGTATGTCTTGGTATGTTCACACTTCCTACTCTTCCAAGCTTGAAGCTTTCTCTATAACTGAGTCCATCAGTCCATACGAGGACATATTTGATTTTATTGGCCTCCAATAGCAACCTAAGGGCCATTTCAGTGGTGGGATGTAGTCAATCAACTCCTTCTTGACTTCATGGTTTATACTTTTAATTGGTCTTGCACAATGTTGGCTGTGTCACAACCATGTAAAGAACTAAGCCTTTCTGATTTTGGATTGGTTGGTAAACTGGATCACTACCAACACGTTATTATGGTCAAGAGCATATATCTAGAAGCAAATCCTATAAGATTACTTGTTGGAAAGCTTTTACTCTGAAAAAGGATCAGGGATCGTAACAGGCAAACAACATATTTGAACTTCCAGTGTAATGCTATGTGGAAAGACCTGATCAGACCCACAACTTTAAATCAGATACCACCAACAGGACTGAGGTGTGATTTTCATTTCTATACATGGTGTAGATTGACACTGACTATACAAGGCTGCTTAAATTCTGATTTTCATGTCCTCTAAAGAATTTTGAGAAAATGGACTAGAGCATAAAGAGGCTCTTTCTGTCTTCTTGATGGAGAGGTCCATGTGTCCCCTCATGATAGACATGGACAGCAGCTCTAGATTTCTTTCCATAAAAGGGAATAATTTTTCTACTTCTCCAAATTAGCTAAATCATTTGATCAAAGAGGAAGCAGAAAAGGACAAATATTTTTCTTTGTCAGGAGCATCTGTCAGAGGTAGAATTTTATTTCTGGCATTTTTTTTTCTGCTCACCTGTAGATGTTGCTACTGTTTCTGTAGTGAAAGATGCATCCTTTTGCACAGGATGGTTGGTTCAAGCTGCCTTCTTCTGCCAAAAGCAAGATTTTCCACAGGCTCTCTCAGGGGCAAGGTCTGTACTTGGGCTCTTCACAGTCTCCAGTCCTGACATGGAACTGTAATTAACAGGGACAAATGTAAGTTTTCCTGCCTATTCCTTAGCTCTCTCTGCAGTCTGATAATGACCAATTACTTATAAAAACCCATATATTCCAGTAAAGGAGGAAAAAGGGCCACTCCAATGTTTGTGCACTTATCATGCAGGGAAGTATTTGGCATATATAAGCATTGCCCAGTGCAACCCTGATGCTCACTGCATCTCTTCCTTTCACAGTTCTATTCAGTGCACATTACAGGGATGCGATTGCTTGCCTATGAGGCATTACCAGTTTATTTTCTTGCATCTTTGGCTGTGGAATGATTTTCTCATTTTATCAAAGCTGTTTATACTTGAAAAGAAATCCATAAAAGCAGTCCCTAAGTTCTTGAAAATCAGTATTACAATAAAGAGAGCTATGGATTTGGCACTGGGTAGACAGATGAGTTTATTTTATTCTTAAAACCATGGTAGTAATGTTTTTTCATAGGCTACACTGTTGAAATTATCACAAGAAAGTATAATTTCCACAGCAGGTGCAGGGCCTGACTTTTGCAAACTATTACTAAAAGAATATGCATCAAAGTTAATTTCTCCTTGAGTATTTGCCAAGGTAAGTAGCTCCAGAGAGGACACATCCAAAGAAACATGACCAGCAGAATGAAGGAGGTGATCCTGCCTCTCTACCCTGCTCTTGTGAAGCCCCACCTGGAGTATTGCATACAGTTCTGGTGTCCTCAACATAAAAAAGACATGGAACTGTTGGAAAAAGTCCAGAGGAGGGCCACGAGGATGATCATGGGACTGGAGAACCTCCCGTATGAAGTTGGGATGAGGAAGCTGGGGCTGTTCAGCCTGGAGAAGAGAAGGTTGCGTGGAGACCTCAGAGCAGCCTTCCAGTATCTGAAGGGGTACTATAGGGATGCTGGGAGGGGACTCTTCATTAGGGACTGTAGTGATAGGACAAGGAGTAATGGGTTCAAACTTAAACAGAGGAAGTTTAGATTGGAAATGAGGAAGAAATTCTTTACTGTGAGGGTGGTGGGGCACTGGAATGGGTTGCCCAGGGAAGTTGTGAATGCTCCACCCCTGGCAGTCTTCAAGGCCAGGCTGGATGAAGTCTTGGGTGACATGGTTTAGGGTGAGGTGCCTTTGTCCGTGGCAGGGGGGTTGGAATTAGATATTCTTAAGGTCCCTTCCAACCCAAACCATTCTATGAATCTATAAGTTTTGTGCAGTTGGGTAAGCACAAAATTGACTGCTCAAAATATACAGACATCTAAAAAATACAATAAGGGGTGTTCAAGCATCATCCTTAACTAAGCCAAACTGTTTATTTTGCTGCTGTAGAATACTTGGTCTAAAAGGAAAACAATTACTGGTAAATTATTTTGTGTTCAGAAAAAGAGCAAAACATTTCCTGTTGCCAGGTTGAAATCAGCCTATGAGAAGAAAGAGCCCAACATTATTGAGACTTTTTAGTATTTGTTTAGCTATCTGATGAAACAGCCCGTTTTCTAGAAATGCTGAGTGCCAGCTCTCTCTTTGAAAGTGATGGTACTATTGTATCTTGCAGTTCTGAAAAGTGTTTTTTTAAGATCAAAAGATTGACAGCAAGTTATTGACCATACCTCAATTAGAAATTAGGTATGTGGGAGCTAATATTGTGTTAGATTTGGGGTAAAGTGGGAAATTCAAGGGTAAAACTAGAAAATGTGATGTTTTAAAGCATGCACACTTGCATATGTAGCATGCATGGTTTCATCAAGGAATGCTGTAGATAGATTGGCAAAAATGATCTCTAGAAGGAACTGCGGTAAGGGAAGAGGCTTGATAATCAGAAACTCCCAGAGTGAGTCTGTCTTAAATGAAGTGTAGTAAGAGGAGAGGGCTAAAGATAATTGCACATTCTTGTGCTTGAATGAGAGGAACAACCTCTAGAAGCAAGCATGGATCAAGACCAAAATACTAGACAATGATTGACTATCTGACCATGTCTACTGGGCTGCTTATTTATATCCCAGAGTGCATATATATGAAGTGCTTAGATGGAAGACTTAAGGCTAAAACAATAACTGATCCAAATCTAGCATGAATTTAATTTCTATGTCTTGCTAATAGAAAAATTACGTCCGTTATTGACTAGCATTGATTGTTGACATTTTTGCTTCACAGCGTACTTTGCCTTAGTCTTCATTTCTACAGTGTCTTCCATTCAAAGAACTCCAAATACTTCAGAAATGTCAATTTAACCTCCTAGCTTCACTGTGTGGAAGATGCATTTTATTGCACCCAGGGATTGCCTTCTTTTTATGTCGAGGAAGCACTTACCACATTGCTGGTGCTGCTAGACCCCTTCTCTAATAAACTGTTTGCAGTGCTAGAGACCTAAGGAGCAAAACCAATAAAGGGCTACCTTTGTTCAGTGTGAAACAATGCTGCTAGTAAATATCTAGCCAGTAAGTTTAGAAATGGCAGGAAAATGTAGCTGAGTAAACAAATAAATATATAGATACACACACGCATGTATTTTGTACATATATATTTATATATAAAAAAAAATTATACTCCATTTATATTTTGGTGTACAAATAATATTAATAAGCACATGGACACATAAGTATGTGGCTTTCATCTGTGTAAATTACAGTTAGTAAGACTTACTGCTGTACTTAGCAGTGGAGAATATGGAAGTTTATGCTTTTGGATCATTTTTGCATTTACAGTGTCAGACTTGGCAGATCACGGCAGAACACTCAGTATTTGTGGGTGTTTCATCTTGATGAGTTTGAGTGGGACTACTGTAAAGGGAGGCTAGCCCATTGCATAATGCTAACATGTTTATATCTCTTCCCAATAATTAATGATATGCATTTATGTCTCTTTAGTCAATATTCATAGGAATAAACAGCCTTTTCTGTACAGCATGCTGGATTAGACATTGCTTTTTACTTATACTGAATTTCCCTAGAATTATAAAGCTCTCTGATAACTGCTCATGAAAAAGACAGAATGTGTATGCCATTCCTTTAAACTTGGAATGTGTGTATTTTATGTATATTAATAGTAGTATCATCATTAAATAATTAATTTTTCAATAGGGATGAACTGCTCTTTCTCTCTCAAGACTGACACGGAGGAGTTCATTGAATCCATTATGCAGTTTTGGTATCCAGAATGCTTGATAATCATTCTCATCTCCAATAATGACTTCAGAATAGATGTAATGAAGTGGAATAACTCATTTAGATTGGATCTTGTCAACATCATTATTAATTTAAACCACCCATTTTTGAAGATTAAAAGTAGCTGTTGACAATCTGCACTGGCAAACAAAGAACTGAGAGGAATAGTGGGACTGGATTTCCAGTCTGCTGCTGCACTTTCATGCCTTTCTTGCTCAATAAAGGATCTGGAAACCTATTTGGATCACCCCGCAACTACTTCTAGTAGCATAAAAAAAATATATGGATGTCATACTGTTTCTTTCCAGCCCTTCAGTAAGAAAGATGGCTGATATCAACCATGAATGACAGTAACGGGGACACTGCAGCCTTTTGTCATGGTTTTTCAAGCCTATATCAGGCGCCAAAGGGAGTTTTAGTGGTCACTGCAATGCATCAAGTAGACCATAGCTCAGCTGTATTGATGAAGCTAGGCCTAAATTGTGTGATACGTCTTTATGTAAAATGCTGGAGTAGTTTGTATAGTTAATTCAAACTGGTAGAGATTACCATAGCACTTAGACTGGATGATACAAGACAATGCAGGAATGCCCCTGCATGCTCTGGTTTTTAGTGTGTTTGTTCTTCAGTGCACTTAGACATCCTTGAAATGTTGTTGAACCGCCTTAAAAAAATCCTGAAGGAAGAAAACACCTCTTTACCCAAATAAATCAGATGCAGGAAGCTTTGTCCATGCATCCCTTGCACACTTACAATTCTCTACACTAGTTATCTTGGAGTATTAATGTCTGTTTGCCTTGATTTACAGTTCAGCTATGCTGTGGCCCAGTATTCCTGTAGGAAGTTTTCATATAGATTCTTTACAAAAGCATGAAATTGAAGAGGATGGTATATAAAAGTACAGGATATAAAATGTTGAAATTTGACTAATTTTCTGTATGTGTTTTATGCAGATGTAAAGAACCTGGATCTTACAGGCTTCATTCACAAGCAGTGGCCTGAATTACAACAAATGTTGAGACCTGGTACAAAGCTCTGTAAGAATCGTACGATTCTTCTGGGACAGAGTGAGGTTAAGGAAGATGAGAGTCTTCACGAGAATCAAGCATATTCTCTCTACAATGTAAAATCCCACACAAATGCAGGAATCTGAAGAACACAGATGCAGTATTTTTTTTCTATTTGTATTGAAACTTCCATAAATTTCTCATTCACAGGTCTGGAAGCCAGGTTTAATTGTAACATTTGCTGTCAACCCTGACACACAAAGCTATAAACAATCAAAAACTCTCTCTGAAACTCACTGAGCCTTCTTTAAGTTTTGCACTGAAGTGTGCTGATTTTGAACAATAGGATGAGATGGATTCTTTATAATTGCTAAGCAGTAAGTCCATAAACTTGGTTCTGGCTCATGCTCAATCCACAGCAACAAGAAGCTTCTGGTTTGGGTTGTTTTTATTTTTAAGCCAGTTTAACTAAGCATTTCTTCTCCATGTAACATATATAGCAAATAAAGAATTGTATAATATTTCCGAGTGCCTTTGGATGTTCCTGAAACAGTAACAAAACCTGCAGTGAACCTGCTTCAAGCACCCACTTCAGAGACACGTGAAAAACCTGCTACTTACCATTTAATTATGAAAAAATGATGAGTTGTGTCATACTCAGCTTGAAATCAGTTGAGGATACTTTGGGGATAGTTTCTTGAGAGGAGGTTGCCTAAACAAGGAGCAATTTCCTGCTGCTTTTTGCACTACCTAACATCTAAGTATCGTCTTGAAAAGAGTAAACAGTGTGAAATTTTCTTAGAAAAATAATCACTGGGGAAAACAAACCAAAATACAACATGGGTAAAAATGGAAAGAATCCAGACATCTGTAACTGGGCAACATGAGATCATTGCAGAAACAGCTTTCTAGTTCTCACTCAGAAGGGTGATGTCTTTGTCTTTGGCTGTTTCTATATTCCATAACCTTCTACGAAGTCACTTTTAGTTTTAATCCTCATTTGCACTTCCAACATCATTAAAACTGTGGCATTGCCCTGGCAGTGCCACAGTTTTAAAGAGATGGGGATCTAGCTCTAGGAATGTGATTCATTTGTTGAAATGTGAACATCTATCTGAGCTATTTATCTGCTTTCTAGCTGAGAAATAGCAATTCTGAGGCACAATATATCTTATCATAAAATAGATGTCTTCATAAATATCAAATGAATCCTGCATATTTCTGTTCCTTGGCAATAAAGGAAAGCCAGATAATGAACTCACACACAAGTATCCATGGTGTAGGCATCTAAAGTAACCTAAGATGAATCTTAGCCCCAGCTTCACCAATTTAATTTAAACACTGTGGCCTTTGCTTCCCTTTTAACACCACTGTTATCCTTGATGATGGGATGGGACACTGGACAAGTATTACCTTTGAAAAGCACATAACATGCTGGAACCTCTCCAGTCTTCATATGTTTGTGCCAGGGATGTCGAGACTGTCAACAATTCCTTACAGCTTTTAGGCAATTTCAGAGCCTGCTGAAGTGCAGGATGAGCACCTGGTCTTCAGCAATAATACAGGCTCCAGGCAGTACCAAAGGTCACAAAATCTGAGACCTGCTGGGCTGCAGGAAATATGTCAGATCATCCTTTTTCTTTTTGCAGTCCTCTTTCAAAAGGAAAAGAGATTTTAGAGAGAGTGAAATTAGAGCTCTCTACAAATCCTGAGTAGATGGGCTTTAATTTTCTTCCTTGAAACTGAGTGTGAGAAATGGGGAAAGAGAAGGGAAAGGAAATTCCCTCTGATTTGCAGATGCAGATGGAGGAGGAACCAGACATCTGCTCCTTCAGCAGTGGCTGCTTCCTTGGCAGAGACTATCAGGAGGGTTTCTGACCTATTTGTGCCATGTCCTTTTATCTCCTGTTACTTGCATGACCCAGTAATACTAGAGGAGAGAATGTTACCGTGATTTATTCAGCTGTCTCCATATTGGTTTTAGGAACTTCCCTCTTACATTCGGACACCTCACAGGTTAGTCCTCACCCTGTCCATGCACCTGTATAGCACAGGTAGAAGGCTTTTATCTTAATATTGCCATTCCATTTCCTATGCAAATTAACTTCATTATTTCAGATTTTACTAGAAATACAATACTAAGATGTTCATCCAGTGTAAATTAGAGTTATTTTATCTTAGGAAAAGAAACTGAAACATTTAGAAAAGGCACTGTTGTACCCAGTTCAGTAACATTTTGACCCAGTTGCGGCTCGAGTGCCTTTCAGCTGGTGAGGTTGTCAGAAGAAAATTTTATGAGAGACTCTGTATGCTTGTGTGCATGTGCACAAGTGTGCAAACAAGCACAAGTAATATGGTGGAGATTTTAGAAATCACAGTACAAAACAGGAAGGCATAACACATAGAAATATATTAAGATGTACTCACACAGTAGGCCTTGGTGTGTTTTCTAAGCTCATATGAACATGGGGAAAATCTTTCCTTGAAGAATAGTATTTGATTTGCTTATATGTAAGCACCAGGGAAGCAACGGGTAGGAAATTTGCAGGTGACTGTGTATGTCTACTGAAAAGTCCCTCCTTACGGAAGGTGATCACTGACTGTAGGAAAAAGGAGCTAAGCTATTCTTTGATGTGAATAAGAGTGTTTGAATTTGAATCTCAGAGCATCCTGAATATGTTTAGATTTCTCTCCCTCGACTTCAGAACTTGCACTGAAGTGGCAGACATAGGTCCTCATAGCATACACTGCTGCAACACTCTTGCAACAAATAGCTGATGCAGAATCTTTCGTAACTGAAAATAGTCTTCATTTCATTTAATATTTCTCTCTAAAACTCAGTACATTTTGTGACTTCAAAAAGCATTTGATTGCTGTCAAATATACTTGTATTTAGTTCTTCAGTTTAAAAAAGCAGTGCTTTTACTGAGAAGATGTGAACTTTAATAAATGTTATTCTACCTTCTGACAGATCATTTATTTTGTATACTAACAGCTGACAAAAAAGGTACATATTTCATTCCAAATTACCCTGTCATATTTCCATAATAAAACAAAGTGGTATTTGATCACCAGCTAGTCAGCATTCTTGCTACAGGTTTTGAAATCACAGCTAGACATAATACTAATTCTACCAAAAAACAGCTATGAAACAGTTCAGCACTTGAAACCTTTAATTCAACCCAATCTGTGAACACATGGGAGAGGCTCATGTTTTTATTGGAGCTTTTTTCTTTTTTTTTTTTTTTTTTAATTAAGAACCTATAAGGCCAAGCAACAGAGTTAAATATTATATTGATTTTATATGCCAGGGAAGTTGTGAACACTCCATCCCTGGCAGTGTTCAAGGCCAGGTTGGACAGAGCCTTGGGAGGCATGGTTTAGTGGGAGGTGTCCCTGCCATGCAGGGGGGTTGGAACTAGATGATCTTAAGGCCCTTTCAGATCCTAACTATCCTATGATTCTATGATTCTGTGCTTGCTTTCTGGCTCACTTGTGATGGCAGTGCTCAGAGCATACAAAGCAATGTTTGTTTGGCATGATTTACATAATTGTCCTTCCTGAATTCTGTCTCTGAGATCCAAGTCATTCCAATTATCAAAAATATAAATTGGTGCACTTCTTAAGTATATATACAGACCTGGTTTTCACTGGGATAGAGTTAATTTTCTTCCTATCAGCTGGCATAGTGTTGTGACTTGGCTTTAGTCTGAGAACAACGCTGATGACACACCTATGTCTTAAGTTGTTGCTAAGTAGAGCTCACCTTAAGTCAAGAAGTTTTCACAGTGTCTCGTGCCAGTGATGAGGGACACAAGAAACCACGAGGGAGGACAGCTGACCTGGATAGCCAAAGGGATATCTACTGGGGGGGGGAGGTGCCTGGGGGGCAGGCTGCTCTCTGCTTGGGGACAGGACAAGCATCAGCCAGCTGGTGGTGAGCAATTGTACAGTGCATTGCTTGTCCTCCTAGGGTTTTATTCCTCTCTCTTTTTCCCCATATATTATTATTGTTGTTATTATTATCTTTTACTTTACTTAAATTATTAAATTATTCTTACCTCAACCCACGGGTTTACAGTTTTCTGAATCTCCTGGGGGAAGGGGGGAAGTGAGTAAGCAGCTGCGTGGTGCTTAGTTGCTGGCTGGGGTTAAACAACAACATATATTTGAAGTTATTAAAATAAACTATAATTTAGTTGAGGGCTAACAGTTAGTAAAGGCTAAGTTAAAGCCTTGCTTATGCAAGTTACTACATTGCAATGCGATTAGTCACCTAACGTAAGTAGGAGTTGCTTCTGTAACAAATCTGCAAACACACAAAAAAGTACAGTTAATCCTGAAATTCCATTTTTAGCTTGCTCTCATTGTGTCTCTTTAATATTATAGAGGTCTCCTAGTAGTGACAGTTTTAACCTAGGCTCTCTTGCTTTTGGAAAGATTAAGTCAGTCCTTGATCTGAATGTTTTTTTCATAGTTTAATATCCTCTTCAGTTTTAGCTAGGCTAAAAAAAAAAATGAATAATAGATTTGATGAGAGCTGGTTAAAGAAAGTATTGCATTGAATCTGGATGGCTCCCAGCTGTCTTAATTGAACAAAGGGAAAGCTTCCAAATACACCTTCTACACTGACTAACTGCCTTAAAAGTTCCCTAAAGCTAGAAGTCCTTCCTCCCAGAATTAAAACTCATACTGTAAAAAAAAAATAAAGAACTAACCCCAAACTATTAAAATCTGCCATATGAAGTTAGACCAGAAATAGTATTAACCAGATTATTTCATTACAAGTTAACACCAGAATTAAGTTATGTTAAGTATCTGTTTTGGTGTTGGAATAGATAACAGGGCTCTAGTTTTTGTCTTTGTGTGATTTTGCATATGGATAAAAACCCAATTCTTTAAAGAAAAAACTCCTGTTCTCATTTGGGTAGAGATAAATCAGTAAAAGTACCAGCATAATTTCTTAGTGATGTGGAAGTCAGTCTGCCAGGTCTGTCCTCAGGCTGAAGTAGTGCCGGCTGATACCTGGAAGTCATTGAAGAGAGCAGACTGGTGGCGTCAAAAGAATCGACTGGTGCTTGGATTACTTTACCATCTAGAGAGAAATGCAGTGCTTCATCGAGCAACATCATCCCACTGGTATATTAGCCGGCCAGTGTCTCCTGGCTACAGATCCACACAGCCTGGTTTTCCAGCAGCAGCTGGAGGGCAATGCAGTAGGTAGGTAGGTTGACTGGTCTCAGTGAAAAAAAATTCCAGCCTCATGATACTGGTGCTTTCTGACAGTGGGATAGGGTTTCTGCATCCCGAAACTGGCAGAGAACTCCATCTTGTGATGGGGAAGGCTCATGAGAAAGGCAAAATGAAGCTTGTGGTGGCAAAGCCTCACAAGGATTTTCCTGGGGTGGAGGAATAGCGGCAGAGCAGTGGTTAGCAGTTGTTAGTATCCCTCCAACATGTATTTTGAAACACACTGTGCATGCATTGGTTAGCAAAAATCAGCACGTCCTGGTTTTGCCTGATACAGCACTTCTGGGGTGCAGCCTGCCTTATCCCACTGTTGGGATGTCAAGGACCTCATGGAATTTGCTCTGTAACATGATGAAGACAGCACTTCTGTAATTGAAGGCAATGGTCAGACTCATGGTGGGAGTCTCACATGCTCCCACCATGAGACCAAAGATTTTTCCATATGGAAAATATACCAGTTTCTCAGGGACCCCAGAAGCATGTGATTTTCATAGCAAATAAGCCTGAGCAAAGGCAGGCAGCACAGAAAGTACATATTTAAAACAAAGGGGAACTATTGATTATTATCTGCATGTGATATCACAGTCTGCTTGCAAGAGCAATCTGGCTTACCTTCTGTGTGCATAATTCCCTGAACTTGTCACATAAATTGCAAGTTAATGGGAGTCGCTATTTGCCATTGGGTGTATAGCAATTGCAACTAAATTATACTAAAAGATTCATATACATAGAATTTAGTATGCAGAGTCATGTAATAAAAGAACTTTTATGTTTTTAAAGAGCTATTCAGCCTTTAACTCCCTAACTCCCAAAAGTTAGGGAGTGCCAAAATTAGGAGAGTAACTTGAATTTAGCTCACGTGTGAGTACAGTTAGTAACACCATACCTAATGACACGGTCACATCCTTTTCCCACACCACTCCTGACTGTAGGATGGTGGATTTTGACTGTAGGATGGACAGACCTCACTGAGGGGCAAACTACTCAAATATTCCACTTTCTGTAAGCTCAAGCCTTATTTAAGCATTATTAACACAATTATTCACTGTTCTGTTGAATTATTAATCTCCTCATGAGATTTACTATGATGATCTATTTGCAATATTATCACTGTTTACCAACATTAATTGATGTATCCCTACAGCTCCGTTTTGAGGTTACTCTTCCTTCAATTTTATGGCTAGGGACCTGAGACAGAGAGACCTCAAGAATGGATGTTAAACCCAGACTTACCAAGTATTGTCTAAATTTGGGTGCCCCATATTAGAAGCTCAGAGCCTGATTTTTTCTGTGTTTTCAAATCATAGCTAGCAATTTTATGTGCAGCTGTGAATGTTCAGCCCTTTTCTAATTTAGACCCAGATGTCTCCCTTTGGGCCACAAGAAAATTAAAAATGACAGAGGCAGGGATAGCATCAGTTTCTCCAGGGCAGCATTCAATTGCCTACAGTCCCCTGTCTCATTTGCTGTACGTTTTATAACTTCCGGAGCTAGCAAAGCAGCAGTCTCATTGACAACAGCTGTACCAGCTACATGACCCTGAAACTCTCTTTAATGATATGATTGCATATAATTTTTCTGCAGTTATTTCCTCTTATTTCGTACAGAGAGGGAACAATCTTCAGAAAAATACCATAATACAAATAGATAAAGTTGCATCATCAACCTCCATTCTAGCACTTTCCAACTATTGACAGCCTGACTTTGCAAACTCTGTTTTCTTTTACTGCATGCTACCAATGCATTCTCTAGTACATCAATGTGCTAAGATCCTAGGGGCATCTCAATGCAAATTATAGAAATTATTCCTTAAGAAAAGGCCTTTTTATTTTTCTTTTCAGTGTTATGCTCTGGAGAGGAACAGTCTTGCAGTGAAAGCCTAAGGCAAGGAAATAGCAAATTTAGTTGCAAAATCAGTTCTGCCATAGACTTTCTTAGTGACCTTGGGCATTCCTTATCCTTGCTGTCATTCCATTTCATCATTTTGAGGCTGGGACTAACACAAGGTCTGCTTCAGCACAGTTTCATGGGGCTCAACTCATTATTCTTGGAAAAGGGTCAGATTCTCAGGTGGAATGTGCTATGGAAGTGTGAAGTATTGTGCAATAGCATGCTGCAGTAAAACTGTCAAACACAAAGTGGTGTTGTGAAATAATACTACTAATAATAATGGCCTAATTGTATCAGGAGACAAGCCTTTATAAATTGTTAATTTGCTGTATAAGGTATCTTTATTAATATCATTATTTCTCCTTACCCTGGCCATGATGATTAGGTACCAAGGCTGTGATGGTTAGTATAAAATGTCTGACATCTCTGCCTGGCTTCAGAGCTGTATTTACTGAGACCACCAAGTAAATATATAGAGCTTGCCTTTAACTGATGACTCGGACTCCGAACAGTATTTCACTGAAGTTTTTATGTATTTAGTATCCTGCTTCTGGCAAATTCTTTGTCTTTTCCATTTACTGCTACAGCCATAGCTTCATCAGCTTCACAGGAGTCTTGGCTACAAGGAGCATGGCCCCACATGCTCCATTTTTCCATGAGGCTCTAAATTAAGTTGATAAATGTAGCTATGTGATTGCCGCCAGAGATGCTTTTGAAAGGACACTCACCTGGCTTTCTGAATATGGTTAAGCAGCAGAAAATGCCAATAAAGAATATTTAAACAGCATTGAGATCAAGCTAAATGAAGCATTTCAGAATTATCCTTGGGGATTACTACCAAATGTGAATATTTCTAATTAGTCTTCCATGGAATGCTTTCTGTGATCTGTAAGAGATCTGTAACACTCCTGGACTGCAGAGGATGAGGATGAGCAATGATGAGGACTGGGCTATCATACGCACTGATCTGAACTATTTTATTAGCCACACCAAAACTTACTTTAATGTAGCCCAAAGCATTCTTATACATCTGGGAATGTACTCAATGTAACAATGTACTCAAACTGTGTCTGTATTAAGGGAGGTATGTTCAGAAGAGGATTTAAGGCCTCAGACAAGCAGCTCACAGTGAAAATCCAGTATGTATGGATGGGATTGCAGCAGCATGAGTGTAGGAAGGTAATGTTGTAGGTGGAGCTGGTGAGATGGATATTGAAACGCCTCCTCTCACAGAGTCCTTTGTACACATCTTCAGCAAATAGGGCAGTGCAGGCAAAAGAAACAAGATAATTCCTTGTTTCTTGTTTGACAAAGTGCCAGAAATTTCAGTTGTTAATTGGGGTAAAGACGTTAGAATTTTTAAAATACTAAATAATTAAATTGCAGTCAATCAGCATCATTCTGGAGAAAATACATTTGATAGGATAGGTCTCTTCAAACTCAGAAGGAATGTTATAAAAAAATCAGTGCCTGGAATGTTAAACTGGGCAAGTTTAATAGGATAAAGATCAGATTTTTTTTAGTGAGGGGTTAACCATGGGATCATGTCACCATCAAGGATAGGTGGTTTTTCTGTCCTTTTGGATTCGCAGCTTGGACGCCATCTGGAGGATAGGCAGTAGTCCAACACAATATCAGTATCAATGACATACAGGACGACTTAATGATCCCTTTTGGCCTGATACTCAAGGAACTGAAGTTCATGGGACTTCTGCCATTGACTTTAGCAAAGGCAGGGTTTCATCTTCTGTTCCCAAGGCTTTAATAATGGAAAAGGTATTAATTACCTCTACTCAAATGAATGGAAGCAGAGTGATGTGCAATACCATGGAGGAAAGCTGCCAACGGAAAGCAGCAATGAAGCGAGTTGAAACCAACTTCTTTTATTTTTATGAGTATTTTCTGTATTTCAGCTGCATAGTCTCTTGAAGCACATCTGTGCGGTCAGTTCTAATTATAGACTTCTGGGACGTAACCCTGTGCACAGCAGGAACCAGGGCTGCGTCATAGGCTTTGGAAAGCAGCAGATGAGCGGGGAGATCCCAGTGATCCAGATTTTGCCGGAAGAATGGATGCAATTTTGGTAATTGAAGGCAAGCGAAGCTGTCAAAGATGGGGCAAATTGAAGGTCGTCTGCATCCTCAGTGAAGGGAAGCAAGAGGAACAGCAGCGGATAATTCTGTTCTTTGGAGATGACTGCATCCCTGTCAATGAGCCAAGAGAAAAGATAGATTCTTCTGCTTCAGCAGGGTTGACTATCGCTTCAACTTCAGAGACTGGCTTATTTGTATGGCTACATTTAGATGTCTTGCCAGAAGTGAGGCTTCTGGCTACGTACTAGTTTGTTTTAATAAAGACATGTTTGAATGTTACAAATCTGCAAAAGTTTCTTTCCTTTCTCTGTCTGCAGCATACCCTGCACATGAAGGGCTGATCAGTTATTTAATCCCTTCCATGTTAAAAAAGCTAGAACATTTTCTATACTAAAAAATATTTTGGGTTTAAAGGTCAAGTACAGCAAACACTCTGATAATACTGCAGATACTGAAAGCATGCTTTAGATTTTCCTGTTTTCATTTAGATTTGCATTTTGAATCACCGGAACATGAAACGCAAGAGGTCCCTCTAAGGTATGAGCATCATCCAGGAAACTATGGACATATATCGAAGATGAATGCAAATCTAAAGGCTAAACTGCAAATGTACAATTGATCAGAAAGACCATGAAGTATCCTCTAAAAAGATTTTGATATAAAATATTTATATTCTATTCTATCCTATTCTATTATTTTTTTGATGGCACAGTGAAGCCATCAGAATAGTCAAACAATAATGATTAATTTTATGCTTTAGCCAGTTCCTCCTGTGACCATGGAAAGAAAAGAAAATGCTTAAATAAGTGGGTTCTAGGTTATCAACCCTCCCTGTTATACACCTTTTTCATTCAGACAACCCTTAAATTACAAACTGTGTTTGCAATAACCTCATCCTGGAACAAAGATTAAATGAATACCCCTCTGCCCCAGCCATCCAAGTACAGAGCTTGGTCCTCTTGCTCTTTCTCGGGAGACAGAAGTCTTTAGGATCTGGTCCACTGTTTGGCTTCTGCTCAGGGGTGATGGATGCTGGGGACTGTCTGGTGCAGCTGAGCAGAGACAGAGCTTGGGAAGACAAGACATCCAACTTAAATCACTGCACTATGGCAATGTGAAAAATCCTCCTCCATCCTCGCGTGGGCCTATTGCGTGAAAAAGGTCAAAAGAAAGGCAGACTGCATTAAAAGCAATATTATGAAAGAGCTGACAGATGTTATGCCATTGTATGATCTACTGTGAGTCTCAACTGGGGCTACTGATCCCAGATTGGAACACCCTCAGGTAAAAGGGACAAATTCTAAACTTACAAATGGCTAGGCTAAAATGTTATTCATCTAAACATCTAATCACAGGATGTCAGGCCATAAATCCAGAAAATAAATTTTAAGGCATACGGTGCCAAGATTTTGGACTTGTTTATAATATAGTGACCAGTCTAAAATAAAATGGTATGAATATGCTGAGATTCAAATGGCAAGGAAGACAACGCAACATTTATATAATTGCATTCACTTTCACATGTCATTTGCATAAAATTGCAAATGGTGATTACACCCAGGATGTATGAATTCTGCATTGCTTTTTCTGACATGACCTATGATCTAAAGGATTCAGTTAGTCTCAGTGCTTCTTCAACTCTTTATCAAAACCAAAAAGCCTTTTTTTTTTCCTGCTGAAATAAATGCATTTGTACGGCCAGGTGTTACAATGCTATTGTCTGAAGACAGACTATTTCAGGTGTAGTTTGTTGAGTCTGGCCACAATGTTTACTATCTTTAAAGTAATTGCACTTGTAAAGCTTAAAACATTGTTTCTCTGACTATATTGATCAGTTTGATTTTCCAAAGCCAGATGCCTGTACAAGGCTTCTATACACCACACTCAAAGCACAAACAATGCCAGGTCCACCATACCAACACAGTCACTCCAGTGACTGAAATACAGAAAATATCTGTATTTCTAAGGTTCATTGTACCTTGTTTTCCCCTCTTGTTTTTAACTTTTCTGTCAGGAGGGAAGAGAATGACAGTATGTCACAGAAGTCTGCCAGGTCCAGCCTTACTTCTACTTCCAGCCTAAATTGGAAAAGAAGAGGATAATTGAGTAAAAGATCCTTGGGAAATTGCTATGATCACTAGACTATTAGGTGATAGTTTACTGTCAATGACCAAATTCAGACATTTTCAACAGTGCCATATCCAACCCTATTTCCTGTACTTCTGATATTGCAAAAAGCCATCAAAATCCTTCATTAGTGCTGCTGCAATATTACACCTACTCACCTCCAGAAGAAAAAGTCCTGATACTATGTGTTTGTCATTTCACAGCTTCAGTGTATTAAACCCTCTCTTTCAGTGATCCTGCACCCATTATTGGTATGTTCACAGGTAGCTTTTTTTCTCTTTAATATCCTCGTATATTTTGTGTCTCAGGGACACACATTTGTTTGTCCTTTTTTTCCCCCCATACTCCCCAGCTACATCTATTGCTTTCCATTATATATATCTCCTA
Organism: Psilopsiagon aymara; assembly: GCA_024733675.1. NCBI lineage: Eukaryota > Metazoa > Chordata > Aves > Psittaciformes > Psittacidae > Psilopsiagon > Psilopsiagon aymara. The sequence goes on from JANRGW010037116.1 coordinate 41,229, forward strand.
AACAGTTTAGATAACTAGCATTAGTTCCTGTGTTTCCTACAGGTGTTGGAATACATGGAAGTAATACCTCTTTCTAGGTATTGTCATTTTCTAAAATCCAACATGGTAATTTACAGCCAATTGGAAAAATAAATGCGCAAATAGTGATGGGCTTTCAAATTCTGAACCTTCAAACACCTAAAATTCTGGCTCATGGGTAGTCTACAGCAATTTTATTATCAATGTGAAACAGCTGATCTTATTCAAACTATAGGAATGCATCTTCAACCCCCTTTCTCTAGCTCACACAGGCAACTTGAGAGCATGCAACACCTTCTTCACTCAGGTTTTGCATCAGAAACCTCACTGATGCTGTCAGGAGATGTGCTGCATGAGTAAACATCAGATGATTGAGACTATTATATGGATCTGTAGATAATTTTTTAGTCATTTGGCCGTTTAAATAATCAGCTAAAATATCCTTTTTTTTTAAATTCAGTGGAAATTCCAATAACCTAAACTGACTAACTGGCATTGCAGCTGCTAATTATGTCAGCAGAATTAGTGGTGCAATAATATGAGTAACTGGAGGAAATTCTGAGGTCTGTCTTATACAGCGACTGCACCAGCTGGTCGCATGTTGTCAAGTAGCTCTGAAAAGACAGCAATACAGTCAGTGGGATTCAGCTCCAGATCAACACACATGAATTTAAGTGCCTGGCATTGCCCACACACCACCCAAAAATCGTAGAATAGTTAGGGTTGGAAAGGACCTTAAAACCATCAAGTTGCAGCCCCCCTGCCATGGGCGGGGACACCTCATATTAAACCATGTCACCCGAGAAACCAAACTCCAGAGACTCTGAACATTCCTTGGGTGTCCTGCTGGGCCACCAGCTCCTGCTGCAGAGGGGTTTGTGTCTTCTCCAGGTCCCACTGTCACATGTGGCAGCTCTGAGTGGATGAGTGAGATAGACAAGAGCATCTCAAATGGTACAACATGACTGTGCATGGGCGCTGCATCCCACTCATGTTCTCTCTCAGTGATGGCAGGAATTTGGACATTTGGCCCACATGTAGACCTAGATATGCAGACATCCACATGCAGGTGTTTGCATCCTTCCCTGTATAGGAGAGAGACTAATTTCAAGAGACTGTTTAGGGCTTGTCCTGGAGTGGGCATGCCCTGCATTTCTCCAGGGATATGTTAGGAGGCCTCACAGCTCTCCGCAAATGAAGAGTCAGACAGTGGGACTGAACCAACAGGGAAGAGGGAGGAGACACAGACCTCTGCCTCAGGACAGGGAAGCTCTCCAGGTGGTGCTGGGTTTGTGCACATGCCACTGCTGGTGCTGCTGGCTGCTCCCCACAGAGTTGCTGCTGCTGCGGATGGAGTTGATGGGCAGTGCTGCCAGCACTCCTTGCCAAGAGGTGGGCACACAGACAGGCTGCAGCAGAGACAGGGAAGGACGATGCTTCCAAGGCCTCTGCTTACCCAGTCAGTGGTCTTTATATGACAGCTGTCTTTGCAAAGCCATGGGCATGGCCAGACAGCATCCCACAAAACAATACAATCACCTCTGGCCGTGGCACTGACTGCTGCCTGTCCTTGAGGATGCAAGGAAGGAAGAAGGGGATGGCATAGTAACTGACAACTGTAATGAAAACATCATTCTTGTAGAATAACAGAGGCTGTATGTTCTCTGACACTGTTTTCTTTTCTCCAGAAAGGTTTCCGAACTCCACACCCCAAATTCATATAGCGTGCTTTGGCTACAAAGTCTAATCTGAAAAGTGTTTAGAAACACCGGAAGCTACTAACAGCACTTAGGAGCTCACTGGTAGTGTCCAACAGCTGTCAGAGATGTGGAACAGGAATCTCCGTAGGTGTATATTTATAGAAGCACTGTTTATGAGTGCAGTTGTTGATCTCATGAAAACATATCTGCGTGTTTGCCTTCCTGCAATGATTCTGGGATGTCTGAACGAGTATCTGGCCGTAGATGGCACCAAACAACCGTGAGCGGAGCAATCCCTTCTTGCTGTTGGAGCAGCCCAGCTGAGGCTGCTGGCTTGTGGCTGCACCCTGAGGTAGCTCCAGCAAACAGACTTTCTGCCATGATATGCTAGTAATTTCACAACTTCTTCCAAGACACGATTCTGTGTATCTCCCAAAATACAAACAGCCTTTCTGACCTTCACAACTATTTTGCCCTGTTTAATTCGTTCCTGGTGATTTTTTATTTATTTCTTTTTTCATATAGCAGCACAAAAAAAAGCCCTACCATAGTCATAGATGTAATATATTGGTGTTTAGAAAGAGATGGGAAGTGAACTTTGCTGCTTTGAAGACCTAGCAGTCTGGATAGGCTGTTGGCTAGGATTGTCTGTCATGAAGCCTAATTTTTGCTTTTTCAAGAAATTAGGTAAAGTGATCCTATTCATAAACTGCTGAAGCTCTCTTAAAATCTAACTACTGGGTTTTATTCCCACAAGTTATCAGGATAGTGTTTTCCTCCTGTGTCTCTCTGAAGCTTAAGAAGGTTTTAATATCCAGACTAGATTAATTTGTGGACATATTATCCTTTTTCATTACTGCACCAACACTGTGTTTTAGCTCAAATAGCTCTTCTCCCTAGCTGGTATTTCCTGCTCAACAGAGCCCATTAGACTCTGTGACTCCCAGCCACATGATCACAGGCTTGGGAGGAAGATGAATTCTTTTTGCCTTCACCTCCCTATCCTGAAGATATGCCCAGAGCTTTTGCCTCCTCAGCTCCCAAAAAAATGCCTAGAGCTTCTCAGACCAGGCAAAGGGCTTATAAAGACATCTGCTTGCTTTGGGTCATCTGGAAGGGATGAGCCAGGTAAAATTAGGGGAAAGATGAGTAAGGAGTAAACGGGCAAGGGAAGCAGTCGCATGGAAAAAACAAGGGGTAATGGGCACAAGCTACTCCTGGGGAGATTCTGGCTGGACACAACAGGAAAATTTTTCATAATGAGAACAATCAGTGGCTGGAATAACGTCGTCAAGGAAGCGGTGGATTCCTGAGTGTTGGATACTTCTAAGATTCAGCTGGACAGGGTGCTGGGACACTTAGTGTAGGTCATGCTTGTCCAGAAAGGTTGGTCCAGATGATCCTTGAGGTTTCTTCCAACCTGAAATTCTATGACTGAAGTGAATGGATGAGATGTCTGGATAAGGCGGATAGAGTTGAGCAGTGATGCAGGTGGTTGGGGGCTATGTGTCTCAACTAGATTTGGAGGCTTCTGTCATTGCCTATTGCGAGCATACCAGGGAGGCTAGAAAACAGGCATTGTGGACCACAAGTGAGGTCAAGGCTGCTCTCACTTCACTTCACACTATTAGCTCTTGTCGTGGAATCTTGCCACTAGGGTCATCAGTCTCCTCCAGTTTCTTTGCCACGTGCACCCCTGACCTGCTGGTGTCCTGCAGCTGTGTGCACATGAATGCACACCCATTTCCCAAACTTGGCCATCAAACTGGATCCCAGTGGTAATCCTCCAGCATTTCTCAGAGTTCCCTCCTTTAAATCGTTTGCTTGCCTTCAAGCACAATGTGCTGTTACTCCCCATACCTTCTTCTCCTTCCTTCCTCTTCTGTTATGACCACCTTGAAATTCCCGCCACTGTGCCTTCTCTGTATGGTAGAGCCAATATTTTTACACTTTGGAGAGCTTATTAAATGCATTGCAGAGGTCTTCTCAGGCTTCTCTCTGAAAGAGGTCATTTATTTGGAAAAGGGGAAACTGAGACTGAGTAAGATGAAACAGCAACCTGGTATACTGACTGTACTGGGGGTTCATTTGCAGTACTTACCTGGAGGTGGGCAATTTGTCCCCAGCCATAGCTACTGTATTTTGGTCCAGCTCTACTACTCTTTATGCAAACTTAAATGCACACATTGAAGTTTTGTGTATCCCCAGTTAAGAACAGGGGCTAGAAAGCTTACATGTTGCTGGGTCTGAATGTCTGCTTTCATAATCATCAATTTGGATGCGCAATATTACATCTGAGAGGACTCCTTTCATTATTTTTCCCTTTCATTTTAGTCAATGAATACTGACTGATGCTGAGCAATTGTTTCTGGGACTAATAAGGGGGAAAGTATGACACAGACATGAAAACAGGATGGACCAATTTATTTTGCAAGCACAAATTTGGATTTTCAAGGTTTCGTTCAGCATAGGTTTCTCATTAAATATAGATTATGAGCTCCAGAAATCAAAGATTGTCTTGTGTATTCTATAGCACACTTTAGCTATGAAATCAATAATTATTCTATTATGAGTTTTTCCTCGGTAAAGACTGAACATGAAATGCAGAACTAGAATATGAAGAAGACTCAATTGGCTCAGCCCAAAAATTCATACAAGGTCTTCACCTTGGAGGCAAAAGGAGAGGGGAAGCATAAAGGGATACTGCTTTACATCTGCAGCTTTCTGGAGTATGGCTCTTGTTTTGGTTCATGTTCTGCTTATGTTCAACTCATCTCAACATTGTAGTAAAGTGCACTTTGAGAAGTTGCATCTTGAGCGTTAGTAACATTTGTTGCTTAGACCTTTCATGTCCTTGTTTCTTCTGACCATGTTGTAGTGGCAAAGCTAACATAGTCCCATGGCTTGTGACTAATCAACATTTATTTGATCAGATGCATACATTATATGTCAACTATATAAACTGACATCCAAGCCTAGATATCACAGCTTCTTTTACTTACCGCAAAGTAAATTATCCTTAGCATCTCTCTTCTAATGTATTTGCCAGTGGTCATACATGATTACTGTGGTAGATCCAAATAACAGCTCTATTCCATGTTCACTAGTATTCTGTAATATGTATTAGTATATTTTCTTCTTTAAAGTATGTTTCTCCATTGCTGTCCATCAGAAGGTAATGCTGATTCATGTCAGCTCACTACAGGAAAACAGAAAGGAGAGGGGGGATGACTGGAGTGGTCACTACACTTATCTCAGCCTGCTGGCATTAAAAAAACACTTTCTATCCTTCTTTCTGTTTGTTTAATAATGTAATAGCAATTTTATGTTACAGCTTTCCCTAAACTATTCATCTGTCTTTCCATTGCTTTTAGCCATTCAGACTTTTTTTGACTTCTGATTTTCTTCTGTGTTACCAGAGCCTACCTCTGAATTAATATTCATATAAAAAAGGAGATTATTTTCAGCTTCAGTTTGGAATTCATTTTCTATCATGTACTTTGCACAAAGTAAGTTCAAAGCACAATACCAGATAAATTCACCTGCCTTTCTGCGCATCCTGTGACATGTAATATCAAACTGATGCTTTTTAGACAAATGCTCAGTGGCTGAGAGTTACCAATTTTCCAAAACCTAGCAGCATTGAGGGTGGGTTTGTATAATCTCAGTCAGTAAAACCATCTCCACATCTACATGCAGGTAACAAGTCCTCAGCATGCCTGAGCTCATGGAAAATGAAAAGACTCTCCTGCCAGATCCCAGAGAGATTTGGAGCACGTACTGGTGGTGTCATGGAGGGTGTTATTTTTTTCCTGACCCTGAAGCCTTGAAGCATGAGATTTCATTATAATCATTGTCCCATTACAGAGCTGCAAATTTTATGAGCATTAAAAGCACAGCAGTGTTTCCTTGCCTCTATGGAAGACCATGAGTGGGTGAGCCCCAGATTCCACAAACACAGATGCACATACAGCTTTCTCTCCCACACTAAGGGAGACAGCTAATTCACCTGAAAGGTAAGTACCATCTACTGCTTTCTTGGGTAAAGTGTTCAGTCATTCACTCCTCTTTCTGTTCAAAGGAAGCTTAATTTCATCTAAACTCAGCTGATAATTCCTGGACCATATTTTGTTGCCACCCCAGCTTCTTCATATGGGACATGGTTACAGAGTCAGCTCCCAGAGTCCTTTTGTAAAAGGTTTTTACCAATCTGAACGATTTCTGTGTTTCTTCTCAACAATGGTGTAGTGAGGGCTCTCTCCCAGCTGGGCTGCATGGGGCAAGTTTGCCTTCTCACTCACAGGCCACCTCCCTTCCAAGGTGACCTCTCCTTCCTTATGGCTGAGAAGCAGTGGTGCACCAGGATTTGTCTTCTTCCTGGTGTTTCCCTTTCCCCTTTTGTTCTTTTCAGATTTGCTCATTTCCAGCATATTCTCTCCCACTGAAAATGTGTAGATACATGCTTCCCCTCCCGTCAGTAACTGCATCTTTCTTTTGTAGATGTCAGAAAACCTACTGAATCTGGACCATGTACACAGCAGATAGAGAGCACTAAACAGCTGATACTTAGTATGTGTTACAGATGCAGTCTTCTGAGATCCAAAATCATGCCAGCAAAGACTTTGTGACTCACCCTGTGAATCATCAACACAAATGATGAATAGCCTTGAACTAGAAACTGAATGATGGGAGACCCAGCAAAACCAGCTCCATTCACTGGAGGTGTACATTCTCATCTAACGTGAGACCTGTCTGTGAACATCTAGATTTATTACTTGCTTTCTTGATTTCACCAGATAAAAGCTTTTAGATCTAAATATATATATTTTATGTATATATAAATATATATAAATGCTCAGCAGAAATCCAGATATATTTTATTGACACACTGTCACCATTGCTCAAACTGTAGCTGAGTCAGACAGTGCAATTCCCTTTGAGGAAACCCACCTTCCATGAATCCGTGACACTGATTACTTGTAATTTTTAACCTCTTTGCTGCCACAGCCTGATAGAAATCATGTTTTGCCTATGAGGTTATCTTCTGTATATTTTCCCCTCTTTTTAATATTGTAAATGAATACATTGAAATATTAGTTAGTTGCAAGATCTCTTCATATATTTCCTTTGAAGTCCTAGGTGTGAAATCTCTAGATCTGTCTGGTAGGCACTGCTTTGCATTCTCCTTTGTTAATTTCTTAAAAATGAAAAAGAAAACTTCTTTGCTGCTGAAAAATTGTTGCTTATATTGTTGTGGTTTATATTTTTCTTTATCCCTACATAGGCTGAGTAGATATATGGTTCTTTCATACACCTGAAGTCTATGGAGAAAATCTGAGCCTCATGTGAGAACTTCACCCAAAGGCTTTTTAGGCAGTTGCTTCAAGGTGCCCTCCCTGCCATTATGGCAGTGAGTGTTTGGGGGTACCGAGTGTATTGCACATCCCTTGGTGCCTGCCACATTCACCAACACCCACAGCACACTCATGGCTATTTCATCTTCCTCTTCCTCTTGAGAAGCAGCTGTAAATTAAACTTCCTTTCAGCTATGTGATTTGCAGGTTTTGGGTTTGCAGCCTGATCAGATACAATGTGAATCACCAGATGATTTTCCTAAGAATTCAGAGAGCTGCAAAGAAAGCAGCATTTTAGCACCCTAACCACTGTTTAATGAAACACTGTGCATTTACTCCCCTCCCTGCTCTACAGCTTTTCCCTACCCAATACTTAATTCTGATCTTCAGGGTGTATTGAAGCCCTAGAAAATTTAGCATATTGCAAAGCAGTTACTGTGTATCTTGGCAGTAATTGCATTACCAGTCCTCTTTTCTATTCAGTTATTACTTATCATACCTCTATCAGACCTTCCCTTAGAAAGCCTGGTTGTTATTGATGTTATTGATGACTGTGATTTGGGAGCCCTACGTCGCTGTTGCGTTAGGGCATTTTGCCCTCAGATTGCACCAAATATTAATTATAATTTTTAGTGTACTGAATTTTAAATTACGTAAATGGGAGTGGATTACTTAAATCACTTTGCCTTCAGTGTGGAAATAGGCAGCTAGCTTACATTCATTACTGGAGGGGATTTTGGGGAGGCTTTCCAGTGTGGCCACAATAATCCTGAACAGGTGACTGCTGAGGTGGTTTGGGATCACTCAGTGCACCCCAGCAGTTTCCACATCAGCTACAACCACCTTCAGTTGTTTCTCTCTTGTCACATTGCACAATGACAGCCAATAGGGTTTTTGTCTCTGGACTATTGTTGCTAATGAAAAATCACATCAAAAAGCTTGCTGCTTTGTAGAATCATAGAATAGTCTGGGTTCGAAGGAACCTTTAAAGGTCATTTAGGCCAATCTCCCCAGCAATGAGCAGAGACAACTTCAGTTACATCAGGTTATTCAGAGCCCCATCCAAACTGACCTTGAATGTTTTCCTGGGATGGAGCATCTACCAACTCTCTAGGCAACCAGTTCCAGAAGCTTCAGAAACCTTCACTTAACCTGAAGAACAAATTTCATGCACGATGTGAAAGTGTCTGGAATTGGTTGGGTTCTTATGTGCTATGGATGAGAACCTCAGCACCAGCTGCTTTAACTGAAATATTAAAATAAATCCTAAAGGGTTTCTGCTATCAGCTGGTTTTGTGAAACATTTCCAATGCTTTAACCAAATTGTGCACAAGAGCAAAGCCGGTAAACAAGATCAGGCGCAGCTAAGAAAAAGGCAAATGCTCAAATATATAAAAATACTTAATTATACTATTTTGGATTTAAATTACCTGACAGCATCTTTCTAACATACCTTTGAAGGCATACACGTGTGAGCTTAACACATTCTTACTGCGTTAGAGCATTCATATATAATCTCTCACTCCTGTGAAGTGAGACACATTCCCAAGGAACCTATATAATACTAAGAGGAAATACTAAACATGAACCCCTATTTTTTATAATTATTAGCTGCGCCCCCAGTACAGATGAGAAATGCTAAAATATGTTGATTAAATGCTGGCCTATGTTGGGTCATAAGCCAAGCACGTGGAGAAGCTGGAGAGAAGCATAATCATACACATATAACTAAAGGTGAATTTTACATACTAAAGGAACCAAGCCAGCCCTTCAAGGAACTGCAGTGCCTGGGAAGTCCATCAACACTATACCCGTGCACAGGCTGAGACCAGTTACTGGTCCTCCATGTCTGATGCTTTTTTCAGCTGAGCTGTGGTTTTGTTAAAGTATCAAAGATGCAGAGCTTCAAAACAAGTAAGGATCACAACTGAGCCTTTTTAGATCACTCTTTTCATACATGGCAATTACAGGTTTCCTAGACAAGCCATGTTTCATTAGATACATTAACACAAGTCACCTATGCATTCATAGTGAAATAAAACTTTTAGTGTACATCTGGAAAAGCATCATTTTTATTATAAAGAAAATCTGTAAATGCATTTACTTTGTGTGGAAGCTCCTCTACTCCTCTTCCCATGAGATACAGAGGAGAAAAATTATCAAATGAAACACCTCGCAGTTTCAGAAGACGTATTTCCTTGGCTTCTTATTAGAAATGTAATTAGCTATTCAAATTGTCACTTCCTTCCTCCCTTCTAGCATGGAGGATGCAGAAACTTACAGTGCTTAAGTAGAGCCACAAAAGATGGCAAACGATAGGGAGGTTTTGTCTCCAGGTCCTTTTAACAAGACTTAAGACTTGCAGTCAGCACAGCACCTCTGCCTGAAACAACAGTGATCCGCAAAATTGCTTGGAGTGACAGGTCTGTGAAGTCTGAGATCAAAGGCAGCTGCTTTCCATGAGCTGATCTGAACATGGGAAGGATAATATCTTTTTAATGATGCTTCCCCAGGAGATACCGTTATGGGAATTATAGCTATAACGTGATACAGTTTATTTAAAGGGCAGTGCTTTACTTAAAAGATGTGAGACTGTAACTCAGGAGTTAGTCGCCACTGGCAGCTGGTTCTGAACTAATGATTTGCAGTATTAAGTTCAAGATACAGGTGTTCATCTCTAACACATGTAAGCCTTTAGAGCAGGAGAAGAGAATAAGCATTAAAGTACAGAACATGCACAGATTAAACATTATTATTAAAAAGCTTTTTTTAATGAAGTGTCCAGTGTAAATAAGTCTGCGCCAGAACAGGCTGAGTGGGCATTCCTGAGGCTTTCTGCATGGCTGAGAACTTAAAAAGATGGCTCCCAATTTGTGACATTACAGAGGTTCAGCTTTTGTTGCCCAGACACTCCAACACTCATTTGAATCCTGGTCCCAAATAAAGTTAACTAGGAGAGATTAAATCACAGGCCTAAGGCCTATTCTTCTACCTTAGATTCAGTTATTATTAGATTTCCATTTTTCAGATTTCTTATTTCTCCTCCTTTGTATCATAAAATATAGCACACATAGTTGTACTTGAACAGCCAGCAAAACCCAGCTTTGATGTTTTAGCGATGGTGGCAGGTATGAGATGATGAAAAACTTTAGGATAAAATGCCTGTCAGGGAACCCCAAATTGAAATTCTCAGTACATTGCTTTATTCTGTGCTGTTAAATCTAGCTGAAAGAAAACAGGATCTTTGTTTCTTAAGACTTTGTTTCCTTCCACTATTTCTTTCCTACACTAAACAACAGATTGTAATCCTGTTTGTCATCAAAATATGTCATGGGAATTATGATATGATGCTGTTCTCACTGGTTCTGACTCGTCTTGACTTATGAACACAGGCAACCACACTGTATAATCTCTTTTCTCAATTTATGTGATATAGAGTCAGCCCTAAGGTATCAAATGGGACTAAAACATTCAGTCCTCAAGCTTGGAAAAGAATTAGAAAGCAGAAAGTTCTAGGTATAAGAAAAATACTCTCAAATTCATCTGTTTCTGTGTCAGGCATTTTTAAGGAGTGTCAGCATCCCTTTATTAAAGCTAATTCATTCACCAGGTTCAAGGGGTTTGAGTATCTTATGTCAGGATCTTCAGCCCTGAAACACACAAAATTATGAACAAAAATTCCATCCTGGGCTCTATACTTTTTGCAAGAGATTGTGCAAACTGCCATACAGAAGTATGTGATCTGCAGTGGAGCAGCATCCTCCAGTCAGAGAGGCACCAGCACTCCTCAGCATAGCATGCCAATGTAAAGGGATGCTCTGGAAGCTGAATCAATCCTCAGTATCAGACTTATGTCATTTGCTTTCTTGTCATGGTGTGACTCCAGTTTTGATATCATGTCAGCATGAAGAAGTCTTGACCTTATTCAACCCACTTGCTGTTTTCCTCCACGGACCTCCTGTTAAATCAATAGTAGCACGGGAAGTGCTTATGAATATTGGCATGTAATCTTGATCTATTAAAAGATTGGAAGGACATCAAAACATAAATAACTGTGCATAATTCTTCTTATAGCTTTTTATCAGAAATGAAAGGTCATACCAGAAAAATATACAGGCTATCAGGAGCAACACAATGAACTGCAGGTTTCCTGCTACACTTTTTTGCACATCTGGATCAAGGGATGTACTTTCAATCTATTTTTATTTTACTGTATGGAAAATGCAGCCTAAAAATCTCCATGGGTTAGGAGAGGAAATAAAGATGATCATCCTCTAAAAGACTGCTCAACTTGAGTCTCTTCGTCTGTGCTGCCCAACAAAAGACAAGCAGCCTCAATAGCTAAAAGTAGTCATACCTGCAATCTATACTTTCCTCGCCTCATTTTGTGCATTGCCTTGATTGAAAGCACAGCCAGATCCGCTTGGAACTGCTGAGGTTACAAAAATTGACTCTAGAGGTTTATAAAGAGTAAGGAAAACAAAATAATTAAAGGTTTCATATTAACAGCAGAGATAATAAGGGAAACGATTCAGACAGTACACACTCAGCTTCTTTTCTCCACTGATCTCTGGAGAAAGAGTAGGTCATTCTCATATTGAAGAAATGCCAACAGATGGAATTAAAATGGGAACTCAGAAACCCTGCACTGAATGTAGAGAATGAGCAGGAGAATAAGGTAAAATCAGCTCTGGGAGCCACCATATCAGTGACATGGTTGGCAAGGGAGGTTCTCAAGGAGGAAAGAAGACAACATCAGAAATGCTTCTGCACAAGAAAGAAAGCAAAGGAAAAATGGACACATATATTTGAGCTACAAAGTACATTTTAGCTATCTAACCTGTGAATGAGAATCTTGAGACTAAATGCAACTTTCCTACTCCCAGGCTAATCATGCCAATAGATACAAATTATGATTACGCATCTGAGAGCAGCCTCCTTGTGTACTATAGGCAGAGGTTTCAGGAGTTAGATACTCACACCCAGTGGCTGTGCTTTCCTTCTGCCTCTGCTCCCTATCTGACCACCCTTCTCCCTGACTCCCCTAGGTTTTTTCCATGCAACCCCATCCTTACACCCATTTCCCCAGGTGATATAGCTGGTGTACTGGATGGACTTGGACTCCTACCTTCCTCTCGTGACCTGTTCACCTCTGCAGATTCAGAAGACGCTTTCCTCTACCTTAAAGCCAGTGAAGCCTGGAATACTTTTCTGGACAACAGAGTGTCCTCAAGAGTGTTAGAAACTTTCCCTCTTAGCCATCAGGGTGGCCTGTTGAGTCCTGGTTAGTCGATATTCTGAGGAAGTTGAAGACCTAAGTTTCGGAGTTTCAGTTCTTTCAGCCTAAGATAACAGTTAAACAAATATATCCTGGGGCAGAACTCATTTGAGATCTCCCAGCTGGTTTAAAAGAATCTCTAACTGCTTTTCAGCTGATAAACAAGGCAGATAAAATGGACATGGCCAGAGCAGTCCTGGTCCACCCTGCCTTATCATTGAATTTTGCCCTACAACTGCAGCATTAGTTTTTCTGCTCATTTCAAGATACACAACTCTGGATACGAATAGGAAGTTTCTGTGCGCATTATGTCTACCACATTTCTTATTGTAATGCAACTTTGACTTTCAGGAAGGCTCATCAGATGTGAAAATGTAAAGGGAACTGATTCTGAAGATAACGATAAGGACAACTAACAAAGGGGCATTTCGTGTTTAGCTTATGCTTTCTGAGACCAGGGCCTGATAATAAAAGGGAACAAAAGAAACGTGATGAATGAGAGTGAGACTCCTAAGAGGAAACAAAACACAGTTGCAAACAAAGATAGTGAAATAAAAGGGATCCTTTAAACAAGTCTGTGCTTTCCCACAGAACCTGCAAGATACGAAATTCACATGGGCCAAAAAAGCCTATAGCTAAACATGTATGCACTTGTAAACAAGATGTAGCTTGGAATCAGGAAAAAGGTAAGGACTAGATGATGTGTTGACTGAATGGAACATTAATTGGGTCAATCAGGCCTTCAGTGCTCACAAAACTTCAAAGACTTACTTAAATAATATTCTTATCCTGTGTTTCAAATGAAAAATAATCTTGGATGTAAGCATTTCGCTGGTTTTAGACTGCAACACAAAATTTGCCACTTAGCTGTAGAGCATGAAATAACACAAAAAACTCAACAAGTGAATCTGGCTGGGTTGTGTGGTTTTGGTTAGTTTTTTTTGGTTTGCTTTGATTTGGTTTTGCATCCAGTTTGGATGAAGTAGGAATAATAAAGGGTTTCAAGACAAGTAACAGGGATAAGGCATGATGTCATCCAATGCAGATAGATGCAGGTGCTTTGGTTACCTTTTAGAGAAATACTGACAATTTAGAAACCCCTTCAGCTTCCTTTTTTTACATTGTAATCAAAGGCATAAGAAACGACAACAAAAATCCTATTTTACTGCTTTCACTGCTGACTGCATGTGTGCCTTTCATATATCTGGGTAAAATGTAGAGTATCTGGATACAAACTTGGACAAAATTAAGTTTAGCCCCTCCAGACCACAGCAAAGGGAAGCTGTGAAAAATTCAACCTGCTCCATGTCACTGGGGAATATCTGCAGATTTGAGTTCTAGTTACGTAGGGTATTGGGTTTTGTTGGGGTATTTTTCAGAGGCATGGATACCCCTCCCTTTATCCCAAAGAAATCACTTCATGTATTCACACAAGAGATTCCACTCATAAGATATAGAATAACTGAGTAAAATTACCCTTCTGTGTGAAAAGTGTGATCAACACTTGGTAGAAAACCTTTCAGGACCATTTGTAAAAATAGCTGAAGTAGTGTTGTTTGTATTAGCACTCTGAACCATTCCCAAGCTGAGACCAGAGCTTCATGTTTGCTCAGGCATAAGTGGAAGTGTTTATGTTTACTGAGTTAGAACAGTGCTGCTCAAGGAGCCTCATTAAATTTGTCATTCCCAGCTCATGGTGTGTTAAGACGAGTCACAGAATGCACTGAGGCATTAGAAAAAGGCAGATAAGCACAACTCCATTTTTGCTGTTTTCTGAGTAACCAACTAGAACAAGAGGAAGCATCAGTCTGAAAAGAACCCTATTACTGTTACATTTTTTCTTACTAAATTCTTACTATAACAGAAGAATGCAAAAGTGGAAATAATTGAATTGCACATTAAAAAGGATATATTTCATATGAATTAAAGATGTTTATCTTCATTGAAATAACCAGACAGGGGGGTGCTGTGTTTCATTCAGTTAGGGAAGACTTGGTATTCTTTATTTTCCATTTACAAATGAGAGCCCCTGAGATACGACAATTTATATATAATATAATTTATATTATATATTTATCTATATATTTATATTATATATGTATATATACTGAAAATTTAGCTGTAGCTATTCATCTTAAAATTACCAGTTAGAATCCAGCCTGGTTTTCAGTAATCAATGGTTATTTTCTGATGGGTAGGAGTGGAGAAAATAGTAATTAATTTTTCCCTCCAACTTTTAATTACTTCAGTTAGAATGTAAGAACAGCTACCCCTGGCTAGGCAAGGCACCTGTCCAGTGAAGTCTCTGACACTGGATGCCAAGATGGCTAGGATGTACCTGTCTTGTCTGTTTGATACTTCGTAAAACTTCTGCATGTTTTTGTCTCTATGGTACTCTGTGGAGTTGAGTTTCTCAATTTAATAACACATTGTATGAAAAAGCATCTTCTGCTAATTTTAAGCCTGCTGCATGGCAATTTTATATGATGCTCCTAGTATTTAGGTTATGAGAAGTAGCTGTTTACTGTCTCTGTATTGTTAATGATTTACAGATATTCAATTAAATTCTTTGTCGGCTTTTCTCTAAGCTGAAGAATCCTGTAATTTTTCCTCCTCCTGCCTATATTCTGTTTCCAGACTCTGTTCGTAGTTGCTGCCTTTCCCTACCTTTTCTAGCTATACTGTATCAATTGAGCAGAAGTCCATGTAATATTCAAGATACAGTTACACAAAATGGCTCACAAGGTGGTATAATCATGAGTTCTGTTTCATTTTGATATCCGTGCTTAATGAATTGTTGATACCTTAAATAACGACTAGTATGTTGGTGAGGCGTGACAGACTTTACAAGCCTTGCTTACTCCTTCACATAGAAAACATTTGCCTTTATTTCATTCTTGTAAATGTACTTCTGACTAACTGTACGATTTATAAGTAACTCCCTTCTTTGAACTTGGGATGTTGATGTCTTTTCCATTTTTGCAAGTGTACTGGATTTGAATGCCTTGGACTCACTGGTACAGGGTTATTCCTCCACAGTAGGAATATCTGCTGCAGACTTCTTGGGTTTAAATCTAGATTGGCTTTTCCTCTTGTGGATCATCTGACTGGTTGGGACAAGAAGTAAAATTATCTAAAACTCTCATATCTGAATAATGCCGTGCTCTGAACTTTTCCTAATCCCCCTGCAGGCAGCTGAAGTCTCACACTGCACCTACCTGACCTTTTCAGCCTTTAATCCAAGGGTGTTTTGCAGCTGTTATCACCAACCAGTCAAATCACCAGCAGCACAACCTTGGTTATCAGGTGGATTTATCATGCTTAAATTTCCCCTTCTGTTGGAGCTTGGCAGGCAGGCTTGTGAGCTTATCATCAGCAGAGAGGAATGGACACTTGCAGAGTGGGGCTGGTTCCACCTTTTTGGCACCCTGTCTTGGGATGCATCGGGCTGTCCTCTGGATAGGCATCAGACCTCTGTGTACAAGACACCTGGAGTTTTGCTACTGTTAGTTCTCAGCTAGGGAATTTCAGCCCAAATTGATCTTACACCACATTTTCATTGTTACTGGTTTGAAAATTAGCTTTAACAAAGACTGCTGCTCCTCTGATTGTGTAATATTCTCTGTTCTTCAAATACACTTGTACTCTACTGTGTTAGAGTATCCCGCTGATTATCTTCTAGCAGATACCTACTATTGCAAACAGTTAAAATTAAGTGTTCTAGTTCACTAATCTCCTTCCTTAGAGTCCCAGCAATCACATAGAACACCATTTTTACGCGGAATATTGACCTAATCCCTTTTTGTATGCCCAAATTTCTTCAGATTGTTTGCATCAAGTTTTGTTGTTTTCTAGCTGGATTTTTTCATCTTCTCTCAGGTGCACAGAGTGGTTTTGGTTTTACCCTTTCAATAATGAGTCACTCCAACTGGCGTGCTCTCCTGCACCTGTCATCTTGTCCTCAATCCTCTGCTTAGAAATGCTCCTGCGGGGTTTTTTAATCCTGAGCACTAGCAGACTCCTTCCACCACACATGGAAAGCTGGGGATTTTAAACATTCTTTGTTTGCCTTTATTCTATTTACTGGAGTGCCAGCTTATGGAAACAAACACTCTCACAGATAATACTGGAGATGCTCGGGGAATAGAAATCTCAACTGAAAAATATGAATGTATGTAATGCCATGGGAAACTTAATCATTGCAGTTCAAATCAACAGGAGAGCAGAGACATGTGGTGAGTTTGTCTGTCTCGCTGACAGACTTGCACAACGCAGCTCAGTTTGGTTAGGAGGAGCTGCAAAAGCAGTTTGTGCATAATTTATTAAAAATAGAGATGCATGGTTTTAAATAAACGAACAAAATGTGAGTATTTCTCAGCCTGTTCACAGTTAGAACAGAAAAAAGCCAAACATGCACACAGAGAGGTGTACATTTTGAAGTAAATGATTTGTTGAAAATTATCTCCTCAGTTCCAGTGCTCACTGAGGCGTGCTATTAAGCTGAGCTAATTTCTTTTGTCTGCCTCAGGAAGCCATTACCCCAACTGTCACTACGGTTTGCACACACACCACAGAAGAGGACACAGAAAGCTCCCCAAGTGCTGCCAAAAAGCTTATACTGCCACTGCTTTCTGTCCTTGAAATCCATCCAGATGTCCTACTGCTTGGCCTACGATAAGGAATCCCATGTCCATGTAAAGCCTATGAACATAACAAAACCTTGTGCCACTTATGCCTCTGCTCTTTCTCCACCATCAGCCTTACATAGAAACCTAAAGAGTGTGCTGGGGAGGCAGAGGCCATTCATAAATCTAAACCTTTGCAGAGTATTCCTGATGCTTCCTCTCTCACTCCACTATGCCAAGGGCATTTTGGATACAAGCAAGGATTAAGCCTCTTCAACCCAGAACCTCCCAGGGATATTACATCCCACCCCTCAAAAAATTGTTTGGAATTTTCCAGAAGATTAAAGCTACTAGCATTTATGGTATGATGAGTGAGAGCAAGGAACTGAAAACTGCACGTGGAACTTCTCGTATGCGTTGTGCATGCAAAAACCCTTGGGTATTTTACACAGAAATGTTGATTATAATTATAGTACTAGAACATCTTTGTCTGCCAAAGCGTCTGCCTTGCACCTGCTCTCCTGTCATGGAAAGAGAGCAGTGAGAGAGAACAGAGGCTGCAGCAGGAAAGGAAAAAAATAGTGATCTTTTTACAAAAGCTCCATCAGTTTTTCTTCAAACATTTTTTTTCTTGTTCTCAGTGTGGAGAAAACCAAGTGTGGCTCTTCCACTGTTTCCTTGCTCTTGGATGTACGCAATCTTTTGAAGGGCATCTCAGCTGTACAGTTCCTTGAAGAATTTAAAAGAAAGGATGGATACTAAGAAGCTACTGTTTTCTCTTTGGTTGAGCAGGCACAGGTCTTGTAGAGTCAAGACATACCTTCTTTCCCTGTCTCCAATGGGAACATGTTTGTTGGCACTGTGGCATCAACTAAGAACTGAATTCCCTTGCATTTCAAAGTAAAGCTGCAGCAGGTTTTAGTGGCAGCCAGGACCCTCACTGAGTTTCCTTTTGAGGCCATTGAATCCCTACTGGATTGCCAGCATGCTGGCAGTCAATATGAGAGGATTTTTCTGATAAAAACAAAAAATGCACAAGGAAATGAAGCCCTTACTTGTTCTGCAGTTTCTACATAGACCTGGTTTTCATCCATTACTAATACAGGTCCAAATTCAAAGAAAAAAGACTGCTTCAACAAGGTGCTTAGGAATGTGTATGTATAAAAGTTGCTTTAACAGAGCATTCTCTTAAGGTTTGTACAAATTATGCTCAGAACACCCTATTCATGTCTTCTGAATCCTCTCAAAGTATATCAGTAAATAAAACAAAACAACATCAAATATATGTCTTTCAATGTATTTAAATATTTATTTCAGGCAAAAAGCTACTTGGTGCACATGTCCAACAATATTTTATTTTGAAATACTTGCCGAATGCTGATGTCACAAACAATATGAGTGATCTCTTGCAGTGCTGAGATAATGAATACCCAGGATAATAGTTTCCATGATGAGTTCTGCATTTCAGCTCAAAAATACTCCAGACATTCATTGCATTTTAAATTCTTGCTTTACAATAGCAGCACCATTTTAAAATACATGTATTTGTCAAAGCTTATGTACTTAGGAAGAGATATCTGACAAGGCTTAGATTTTTTATGTGTCAGTTTCCAACAAGGTCATATATATTCAGGTAAAAGTTAATTTAATATTTATTTTATATATATATATAATCATAACATATATATCCATGACATCTATACATATGTAACATATTTATATTCTTGGATGGTAAGAATATATATATTATTCTATACATTTTATATGTAATATGTTTTCACAGCACAGATATAGATGTAGATGATCTAGTTATAAATACAGGTTCTGTGAACACACAAAAAACCAAATGACAAAAATTTATAATGTCTAGAATAGCCATAAAGTTTTTCAATAACAACAACAGATATGATGTGAACTGCTATTTTGGAGAAATAACCAGTTTAAGAAGACAGGAGGTAAATGTATTGGGGAAAAAAAAAAACCTTTTTATATTTATACTGCGGTAATGCCTGGAGGCCAGAGAGATGCTTGGCTGACTAACAAAATGCTAATTATTCAGAGACTTCTGTTCCACAAAGTAAAGCCACATCAGTAACTTGGCAAGTGGGATCTGTGGAACTCTTCAAGCGTGCTAGTGAAAAAATCTGTCAGGACTAAATTTAAAAGATGAGAGAAGAAAATTTTCAATGACGTGATATCACACTGATTTGTTATTCTGTATTGCATATTACGAACGCTAGGGTGTACAAGAATGCAATGTGCGATAATGAGTCTGGCTGCAGGTCAAAGAGGAAAGAAATCAACAAAATGTTGAGCAGAGGAAGCTGATGAAAATATTGAGGATGCAGCTTTAAAAACACTGTGATAGTGATATTCAGGTTCTTTAAAAGTGACAAATTTATGTCTATCATGGAAAAATTTGCTATCATCATTTTCCCTGTACTAATCTGAGTATATATACTCATATCAGAACCAAACACTGTACCTCATAATTTATCACCAAATATAAAATATACTGAATATTGAGGTATGTTTTATAGTGAATAACATTATATCTTGAATACTAAATTGAGACATATAAAGACATGCACAGAAGCTTTTGAGGGAAATCAAAAGGGGAGGATCTTAGGCAAAATCTCCAGATGGAATAAATGAGAGACACATCTGTCTCACATTCCCAGACAATCATTTGTCAAAACAACATTACTAAGACTGCAATAGCAAGCATCAGAAAGTTAGAAAAATGCCAGCATAATAGTTTTCTATACAATTCAAATTCAGTTCAGGTGCACATACACATGCGATCAATGGCATCTCCATGTTCTGTTTTTCACAAGTCACTTCCTTCTCTCAGTACTCAGAAAAGGTGACCACAAAGTATTGAATTGCTTTTCAATGTATCATTTGTTCTCTGTAGAGCCTGAATACTGATGGTTTTTTTTCCCGGAATTGATTCCTCTCTCCCTTCCCCTCATACGTGTTAGTAATTTAGTCACGTCTCTTCCCAATTTTGGCTCTTCATCTCACTTCTTCTTAACCGATCTCAGATTCTAAGCTCCAGACCTCTCTCCAAATTACCTCTGGGACCAAAACATTCAAGTCCAATGTCCTTTACCAGGAAAAACTTGTCCCATGCCTTTGACTGTTTTCTCAGCGTTTTCCCCATTTATAGGTACTTAGAGCTCTTCCTCTGCTCAGTCATTCACATCTATTTACCTCATTAAAACCTAAGTCTTCTTACCCTATCAGTGCAATTTCTCCCTCCCAGTTTCTCCTCCCATCTTTCACCCTTCATACACAATCTATTCCTGTCTGACATTACCATGTTACTCTTTTCCGGTCCAAATTGTTCTTCCCATGCTTAGTGCTTTCTTTTGCCAGCTCCTGTTCCAGCTGCTCTTGTTTTCCTTCTACAAACTTGCTCTTCAATGGCTTGCCCTGCCTCTTCTTTCCTCCTGACCCCCAGTGCTTACTGGGGACTTGGATCCAGCCTCCTCGCTCAAACATGGTTAGATTTCCATACATCTTCAAGCTATCCTTTCCCACATCTACTGGAGCCAGCTCCTCCAGGATCTCTCCCCAACCTCTTCTGTCAGCCAGATATGATGTCCCTCATGGGCCCAAGCCCTGGTCCAGTTATGCCCTGGTCTCAGCACGCATGGATCTCCCATTCTGGATAATTCACTTGAAGATCTGCTCCAACCTCCCACAACACAAAGCTTAAGTTGCAAGGAGAGCTCTGGTCAGTTCTGGATGAAATGAGCCCTAGGCAGATTTAAATCTTCAGGGGATTTAGTAAGTAAATTCTTCAAAGTTGTTTTAGGAAGTGACTCAAACTATGATTTTTCCACACCTGGAAAATGGATGAATTCGACTGGATTTTCAGAGGAAAAAAAAACAACAACCCAACCAACCAAAACCAAGCAAGAAGTGAATACCTGGTGTTTTGGCAAACTTTATAGTCCAAAACCAGGCAGTGGTCCTGTGCTTCTCAAACTCCCCACCCTGAAAAAGGCACTAGAAGGTTTTTATATTGAAAGATGATGTTTTTCCCATTTGTCCCTCATTCTTGGAAAAAGCTCAGTGATTTGAGCTGTCTTATTTTGACTGCAGTTTACCCTCAAACTAAGCGTGAATAAACCTACTATGGGAAAGTACATTCTAAATAAAATTTGGAAAGTTATAAGCAATGGAAGTTGTAATTTTTAAGGGTACTGACAGCCAGCTTTAAAAATAAATGACACTGATATTTACCTTCGGTACCTCTGCTATTTATCTGCATCTTCATTGAGACAGGCAGACTACAAACAGATCCCTCTTCCCTGTGTTCAATGCTCTTATTAAGGATCACCAGGATGTGAGCATGCAATGAAGAAGTACTGAAATCAGGCCATGATGGAATTTACAGCCTCATAACATCAGTCACCAGAAGTCAGGAAGGAACTGCAGGGCTACGGGGTCTCTGTCAGTGCTTATCTGCAGGTTTCTGTGTAAGAGCTCTGACATCCCTGCAGTGCAGTACAAAGTACTGTGTGTACTCCTCAGGGCTGGCACTGCCATATTTAGGACTCATGCCACCTTTTTCAGGTGCTTATTTGTCAGAGGTACAGCTCATGCATCACTGTGTCTCGCAATTCATCCTCTCCTGCCAGAGGTTAAATGCTCTCCATCATCAGTTTAGTGCATGCATCCTTTTTGAGAGTTGATGCTGTGCTGATGTCTTGGAGATACAGGGAAAACTGAAAAACAACCACTCTGCTTCATGGCTATTCTTGTAGCTGGGAAAGGAATAAATCTGAAGAAACACTTAATTGAATGGAGCATTGTGAGATGAGAGATGACAATGCTAGGGACCATATTACTAGAGGAGTCAGATCAGGACATTCTAATGATTATTGATTTTCTTTACCTCTTCTGTCAACAGCTTTGGACTAGAGTGAGTTCGTCTCATTTTGTTTATTTTTTCAGGTTGAGAAGGCAAATCCTGCCAGTGCCACACTGCAGCACCTTGGGCTCCAACTGCAGCAAACACTGTGACATTATGCTGCGCTATATTGAGCCAGACAGACACTTTTGCTGAGTCCCAGCATTAATGATGTATCAGGGTTTCACTGACTCCCATTCTATCAAAAGAAGTTACAAGATTGGTGCTCAGCACCAATGTCTCCGTTTCTTACACATATGGAATTTAAAGTGCACATAACAGCAAGTGAGATTCCTAATTTTTTAAAAGATCCCTGTAACCGGTAGCTGATCCCATTACACATTCTCAGTTCCTTAATGTGTCACTTTCCCATGTGGATACTCTATCCGTCACCATTTGCCAGCCTGGGCCTGGGAGCAGAGTGCAATGAGGGAGGGAAATGAGGAAGCCCAACCTGCTGTGTGGAGTCACACCTTGCCACATGTACATGCAGGGGCCTCAAGTAGGTGTGCGTGTGCCACACACACAAACACAAACGGATTGCTTATTCCTCAGAAGATACAAGTGATCACCCGAATATGCATATGACCACAAAGTTCATAACAGTGTCAGGACTGGGATAAATCTGGGAAAGCTGAAGGTTTTCAGCCACATTGACAGAACAGACTGTAGAGCTGTGCCCCTCCAAGTGAGGCCAGATGCTGCTAAATCCTTTAACCCTAAGTCATGAGGACCTAGGTTCCAAATAGCTCAAAAAGGGTTCTTTCCTGGAAATGCATCCCTCCTTATAAAGGAGTTTTAATTCCAGAGTTCCTGCAACCCACTTGAATAGTGCAAGGGGAAGAATAATTTCCTCCATAAAATGAAAGATGGTTTTTAATACTGTTACAGCCTAGTCAAAATCCAGAGAGATGAAGAGAAGTACGACAGATGCCTTCACAAAAGAGCAATCCATCTTTAGGCCTCCAAACATAACTCTCCATAGGAATCACCAGGCACTTGGGCTTCAGTGGAATTACACTGTTTGGATATTGTGCTGCCTTTTTGTATGTAAGTAGGATGCACAAAAATACACAACAGCAATAGACAAGCAGGGTCTTTATTAGCTAAGGAATAGTTTTACAGCCATTGGTAATGTGAATAGCCTGAGCTGCTGATTAAGTCCTTTTCCATTTATTTTTTCTCCTAAGAAAACTTCATTGTATATATTTTATTTCTCAGGACTTAGCTTGGATCTCATTTACTGACCAAAAAAAACATTTTGTAGAAATGTTGAACCAAGCCCACTTTCAGGTGTATTAGCGATATGGAAAATATTCCATCAAAACCAAATAATGATGAGGACAGAGGCACATCTGTCCTGTTCTTTGTTCTTTAAAAACTGATGCTTCACCTTCAAATTATAGCAGAAAATACCCTATATATCATATCACAACTAAAAAATGCCTGATACCTCGTAAGACTACTGCAAAATTTCCAGTAATAACAATTGCACACAGATTAACGTCTCACAAAGATGTGCACATCTATTTCCTATGAAAATTTGCATTTAATGAAAAAAAATAATCTATGAGATAATAGACCAAGCATGTAAATAAATTACGTGTGTACAGTCAGTACCTGTACGCAAATATCAGTACACAATTTCCAAAACCCAGTCCTAAAATGTTGCTAGAATTGGAAGCACTAAGACGAAGTTAGGCTATAAAATAGTCAAGATCAAATTTTGACTGTTAGTCAGTGAGGAAACTGAGCCCAGACTCAGTAAGCTGAGGAGCAATTCCATATGGTTGACCTCGCCTTTCTCACTAAAACAAAGTCTTAGCAAGATCAAGCTAAGTCTCTCCCTATACACTATATATACTCATGCAATAATTTCCACGTAATACCTCTGTTTTACTACTAACTGAAAGCTATCACTGACTGTGGAGAGGCTAATATGAAGCCAGCTGAGCATCTTCTGTCCAGATATTCCCATGTCCAAGTGTGATTAGCACTGTCTTGTCAAATTTAGCTCTAAGCCATTTGTGAACACCTTCTTTGTTTATAGTAGCACACTCAAATCTGCACAGACCTCTGTGTTTGCTCTTCTAAGTATCCTATTAACAGTGCATTACATTTCAAGATGTCATACTGCAGAAAGCCACAAAAGCACTTTTAATCAATTTAAACCAAACCAAGTGAATTACTTTCATTCTGAATAAATACTTCTGTGTATACATTCTGAGAAAACAAGAGGCACAGAAAGGAGAACATAATTTTAATTGGATGACTCAAGAATGTATGAGAGGACTGCCTCTATCTGACTTCATGTTGAATTCAGAATGATGATTTCCATTACTATATGCAAAGACCCCGTTTTAAGTGTGTTCTATCCCTCCTATTTGACCAGCTACTTGCTCAGTGGCTGTATACAGTTCCTGCCCACACAGGGTTTAGCATGGCTGGGTTAGTAACTTACCAATGTACTGTTATTTCTGCTCTGCGTGCAAACTGAAGAATAAAAGACAGCTATTACAAAGAATTTTCTAGGCTTGGTTTAACAATTTCTAGCCTATATTTCATGGGAAGAGAGCAAAATGTTAGGGGCTTTTTGTTTGGTTTTTGTTGGGTTTTTTGGGTTTTTTTTTTTAATGATGTCAGTAATAAGAAATTATTGTGCAAAGGCAGACATTTGTATTTTTCTCAATAAATAAGACTGCATTATTAAACTATAAAGCAAAAAAGAGCCATATAGTGTGAAAATATGCAGGGGAACAACAGCTGTTAGTCATTATTTTCTCCTTATCCTTTCAACACCTCTGTTTCAGTTTGCTCTCTAATGGGCAAATCACACTTTCTCCCCAGGATATTTTCTCAGTATTAAAAAGAATCTTGAGATAATTAGGAATCATTGGCCAAAATCACCCCTGGATTTCTTGCTTTTACTGTAGATACTGAAAATAAATTTTTTATTTCTCAAACAGATAAAGCTGATGTTGTGTTCCCTTAGTCCTTTGTGATGAATGATATTTCTGCTTTTCTTCTTCAGAAAATCACCTTGGCCTCTACTTTTTTTGTCTAACACAGCCTGTGTTACATTTCTCAAAAGAGAAATACCAACTACAAAAATGACTGCTCTCACTTCATTTAGACAAAAGAAGAATCTACCATCAGACAGCTTTTAAACATCTGTTTTACACTTTAGCTTATCTGACAAGGTTTCACAAGTTTGGAAACAGAGGAAAAAAAGATATGATTTTGCTTATGATCAAACTCAGCTTATTGTACAAATGGCTTTGCCCTATAGTCCATTTTCTAACTGGAAGCTGAGTATTTACTGGGAGTTTTAGCCTTTTGCTCACTCAGATTTTAATTAATCTGTCTTGAGACCACACTGAAAATGAGGCAGGAAAAAATGCAAACAACTACAAACATCACAGTGCAGCAAAAGTACTCTGGAAATCTTATTCTTAAAAACATTTGGCTCAGCCCTAACTTCCTACTAAACTAGGTTTTTCACAATGTAATACTTTTTGCTTTAATAACTTGTGAAGTCATAATTATCAATTTTTCCAACTGGTCAAATGGCAAAATCTCTGCAATAACAGAATACATCCACTGCTGAAGTTGTAATGTATCACAGCATGAGAAAGCTTAAATGTATGCATTCTTCCATCTATTTCTCTTTCAAAGGAAGAGGTTGCTTTTCTTCAGAGAGGTGATGCAGTCTACACCTGGTTTTGACTTGAAGATCTGAAAATATTCATCTGATTAAATTTCCTACCCAGTTTCTAATATGTAATGTACTGCTGATACCATTTAGTGAAATGTGCCAAAGATATCATGGAGAAGGTACAAGTAACTTCCTCTTTGCAGCTATTTTTGGGCAGCGCTAAGGTAGGCACACTCCTTATGGCCACATTCATTAAAGCAAAATATTATAATTAAGAAATACCAGTAAATTACCTGGGTTTGAAGCCCTCTTCCAGGATCTAGGGCACCTCCATCCCACCGGCCCTTTATAGCTTCCCCAGCGCTGGTATTACTACTGGTTAGTCTTAGCTCCTACATACGATCACACTGTTGTTCCCGCCCCCCTCCCATGCATCAGCGATTGCAACCTCGGAAAGAAAAGGAGAGGGAGGGAGGATAAGAAAAATGAAAATAGACATAAGAATAAGCTGTTGGTACCAGGTAACATGGAAATGGTACAAGTTTGCCATGAAACCTCATGCATGTAGCAGCAGCATCTCATGCTGGCAGCGAATGAAGGAGCAGGACCACATGATGAAGAATAAAGGACAGCAGGTTTCCTTGGTCAAAATACAACACATAGAACACAAAACAAAAAACAAACACCAAGCCCGACCCAGTGTACGTGGGCGCACACTGAGAAAGCAATGGCATCGTAGGGGGAGCATGTGACGGTCCGTGTCGGGAGGGGACACAGTGTTAAGCGTCATTTTCTCCACCCTCGAGGGTGAGACTCCTCTGTGCATGCCTGCGGACTCCGCGTGGACTCGTCGGGAAGCGCTCTCGTTCCTACGGCTCCCGCCTGCTCGGACGCGAGAAGCGGCGGCACCGGTCCCAGCACCCGCGCGGGTCGCGGAGAGCCGCTGGTTCTCCGTTCTTCTTTCATTCCCTCCCTTCCTCCCCACACGCCTTGCTTCGCCGCTCGGGGGGGTAAATAAACACGATTTTAACAACAAAACGCCGCGCTGGCTGTTGCTTGATACCCGACAACAGGGCGGGAGAGCAACCCGGACCCGTCCCCTGTGCTGCTCACCTCCCGCTTCGTTCCCACAGGGGCTCGCCACTCCCGCGAGCATCAGCCATGTGCCTACTCAAATGCGCTTAACACTGACTTGCGAAACCCCCCTCCCTACACTCTGCCCAGGGCCATTTGGAGCATGCACATGCACGTGCCCGCGCCCCGTGTTTACACAGCGGCGCCCTCGCGCAGAGCCTTTTTGTGGATGGCAAATGAGCTGGGGGAGGTGGGCTCCGCCGCCGGCTATAAAACCCTCCAGGCCCGGAGTGAGCGGGGCTAGGCGAGTGGTCATGCTCCGGCAGAGGATGGACCTTAGCGGCGGGACCGGATGCGCCTGTGTCTGCCCGTCCCCAGGGGCGCTGTCCCCGCAGGGGTACTCGTCTCTTGCCGCCTCGCCCCGGTGCGGAGAGGGATCTAGCTCAGCCCTAACGGTCCTACCCTTGTCCCGTAGCTTGGCGCCTTTCTGGCGGCCATGGGTGGCCGCGCCGGGCGAGGCGGTAAGGCGGAGCGGTACCGACACCGGTTCCGCCGCGGTGAGTACGACACGCAGGGTGGGTCCGGTAGAAGCGTTTATGGAGTTCTAGAGGGGCGGGCAGAGGGCAGATGCCGTGCTGTGCCGGTGGGCTGATCTCTGTTCTCTCCTCCGCAGCCACACCGCCCCTGCGGGCTGGCGGAAGCCTCCCGAAAGCTGGCACAGTACACGCACCCTGTCAGGTAAGTGGTTGTCCTGGGCTGCTGCCAGTTCCTGGGGGGCATCACTGGGGCCCGCGGTACGGCGCGGCCGGGAAGGAGGGAAGAGTCACTTGATCGGGAGAGTGATACTGGGCTGACCGAGCGGCTCCCCCGCCCCTTTTGTTCCCACCCATGCATTTATGTAGAGACTGTTCGGAGTGATTTAGCCATCCAAGTGCTAGTGAACTGACAGGCCTTTGGGTGAATCACTGTCAGAGCTTGTGGGTTTACCAGCTCTCTAAGATAAGATGTCGGCATGCTGCTGTGGCGTGACATAGGTATGTTGTTGCACAGTTATGTGGCTGGTTTTAGGGTTGGTTTTGATGTGATGGCAGACTTGGCTGAAGCACCCTGCTACTCATTCCTGTGCTCAGAACTCAAAAACCGAGGTGGGGTAGTTTGCCGTGCAGTTCTCTCGGTGCAAGGAAGCAGGTAGAGGTATGGGAAAAAGCGGCAGGATGATAGGTTATAGACTGATGAAGCCAGCACTGATGAGATATTCGTGCAATTACTGCTTTAATGAGGAAGGTAATAGTAATATCTGAACTGTGAGTTCTGAAAAGGAAATAAAGAAAACTACAGTTGAATTTGCAGGAGAGCCTGTATTCAGAAGTACCAGTAGGTATTGCAAGGTGCTGAAAGTAATTGCACAAATATTTACTCCAGACAAGATGCAGCTTTCTCCCAAATCTGGGCTCTGATCCTTTAAACACTGATGCACCGACATTGACTTGGCTGGGACTGCTCTGGGGCTTGGGGATGAGTGAATGCTGCAGCGAGTGCAGGGAATGGACACATGCTGTAAAGCAAGTGTCAGTTACTTTGTGCCTCAAAGAAGCAACATTCTGTTAAGCAGTAGCCTAGAAAGCACTTTTTTGTAATCACTAGAAAACTATCTAGTTCTTTTTCTTAATGTAAACATTGTATTATAAGTAATCTGTAGTCAACACTTTATTATGTAGCCATGTGCCGGTCTCTTAGCTCTAGGGACTTGTCTGTTTCTTTCAGCTATTTCCAAACTGTAAGCAAAACAGCATCAAACGAGCAATGTTAGTTGAAAAGGAACTGGAACTGTAGAGTGTTTAATTGCAATATATTAGAGCACTAGCTGATAGCCCTTGCTAATCATGGTGTTATCAGCAATTTTATGTCACTTTCTGGATACAGTACAGGCTATATTAAAAAATCTAGACCTGAGGGGCATCTTCTGTGAGGAGTCTGTTGGATCACAGAATGAGTCTTGAAAAGGCAGGGGTGAAATATCAAGGTCTTATCCTCCTAGACTTTTATCATTCCTTTCACTTTGAGATTTGTCTCACACTACTATAAACACCTGGGTTGGGGGACCTTCAGTGACACAGCTCCTAATTAAATCCAAATATATTGGGGATCCAGTTTGACACACATTCTGTTCCCTAGGAATAGTGTCAGTGAGGGCAGTACTGCTTGGATCGGATCCCCAGGTAATATTGTTAATGAGGCAGTGGAGTGAGCAGTTTCAGATGCAGTGGATCTTGGGGTTTACAGCAGTTTTGCTGTGGAAACAGCACTTTCAGTGCATCTTTATCTCTTCAGACAAAAATACAGAATCTGGGTTGGTTTTTTTTCTATTTAAATGTAGAAAGCAGTTTAGCATGTGAAGAAAAAACTGTAGGATGCTTAAGGGAATTTCAGTGTTTGTTGTCTGTCAGCCTCCAAGTAGAATAATAATAATAAGCAAATATACTATGTACTTGTTTCAGACTATTTTGGCCCAAATCGAGGTGCTATGATTACTTATATCAGGAAGCCGAAGCACTTCTGAAAAATTTTCCAGTTCAAGCTACAATTTCCTTTTATGAAGACTCGGATAGTGAAGATGATGAACTGGAGCAAGATTCAAGAACAGCATCAGATTGCTGACTGCAGGAAAGGCCAACACAACATTTAAGACTTAATTTAAACCTAATATAAAAATGTATTATAGTATTTTTAAAGATAATTTATTTGTATGTAAGTTATTATTAATAAAACTGAAATGTCTTGTAATTTTACTTGAGCCTTTTACTTTTGTTCTTTTCCTGTTCTGTTTTAGGTAGGGAAAGTACTGATTAGTGTTTTTATCTGAAGTGCTGTATTTTGTAGACATCAATTTTAGAACCAAAAAATGGAAGCTGTGCTTTAAAGGGCTCAAAGGTTATGTGACTTCCTCAAAGTCTGAGGACAAAAAGAAAGCGTTCTCATTTTGATTTAGTAGGCTCCATGTGGAAGCATGCCAAGGAATCATTGGATTAAGTATTCTGAATAATTCATGCTGTTACAATGGAGTTTCAAACATGGGAAAGAGAAATATCTCTTTCTCAGTTGGAGAGAATGGTGCAACTGCTACTCTAGTTTTTGCTTTTAAGGCAGCCCCCTTCTTCAAGTCACTCATGCTGTCATGTTCATGAGCTGCATTGTTATATGGAAATACAGTATGAAACTATTGATCTCTGCTTTAGCCTGTAAAGTGGAGATCAAGAAATGAGAAGAATGTCTAGCGTGAGTTGTTTGGCTTGGTAACTGTAGCAAAACCCCTAATGGAACAAAAAAGCCAAAACTCGAATTCCGCTGCCAGTGCGTGTGCTGCTGCAGGCAGGGCGGGCTCGGCGCGCCAGCAGCATCCCTGCAAAGCTTGCCCAGTCATATCTAGGGGTCCTGGACACTAAACCGACTGGAGTGCGACGTACGACGAACTCCCCGGGGGAGACAAGGAGGTGTACGCGGTACGCAGACCCTCACACCCGCCCGCGCTGTCCGCACGGAACCCGCCTCCGCCGGCGGTGGTACCCCAGGCCCCGATGCCCGCGGGCAATACTCAACCCCAGGCAGCTTCGCCCCGGCAGCCCGCGGCTCCCCACCCCGCCTCAGCC
>JANRGW010037117.1:0-18308 GCA_024733675.1 Psilopsiagon aymara
GAGGTCTCCACGCAGCCTTCTCTTCTCCAGGATGAACAGCCCCAACTTTCTCATCCTATCTTCGTACGGGAGGTGCTCTGAGCAGCAGCCAGCTTTGTGTGTATAGTGCTTTCCCTGCCTGGCAGCTTGTCTGGGCACTACTACTTACACCCTACCTGCATGAGGGCTCCTGTGGGATGGTTTTCCACTCTCCCTGCTCTTCAGGGTATTTCTCCAGTATGAGTCTTTGACTCCAAAACATGAATTCCTTTTACCTGTCTTCATAAAATCAGAGAATAGTTTGGGCTGGAAGGGACGTTCAAAGCTCACCTAATCCAACCCCCTGCAGTGAGAAGGGACATCTTCAATATATCACTTCTCTGGGCACCCTGTGCCAATGCCTCAGCACCCTCACAGGGAAGAACTTATGTCTAAGAGCTCATCTCAGTCTCCCCTCTGGCAGGGTGAAGCCATACCCCTTGTCCTGTCCCTACCACCCCTTGTAGATCTGGCTTTCCCCTTTGCTGAGCCAAGAATTAAACTGGCTGTTGGCCTGTGCCCAGTTCTGGGTGGAATTCTGAGGGGATATGATGCAGCAGCAGTTTTCTAGCACGTTGCTGGCACCTCGAGGGGAACAGCTCATCCTGCAGGAGGGGAGGGAGCCCCCAGTGACAAAACAGAGCCAGGCATGTGTGTAATGAAATGCTGAGTTCTCCTCAAAGCCCAAGATCCTTGGGTCCAAAAGGGCACTGCAGGAAGGAGTCCCCGCTCTTGAAGAGATTCGTTAAATGAAAGAATAACTCCATTGTGGTTACGAAAGAAAAACAAGCCCCTGCAGGCTGAGGAAGCAAATCACAGCACTGATGCAAAGCAAAAGCCACCTTTCTTTATTTTAGGCTGAAAAATGCAGCCTACAAACCATAACCTGGGATTTATGTGCCCCAGATTAGTAATAGTGGCACGAATTCTGCTTTAGAGTCTGAGTGCAGATTTTAGCACACTTTGCTGTATTCGCCTGCTCTGATGTCCAGGAGCATCCATCAGCTCATGCTGAAACTGCCACAAGCAGAGGAATGGCTGCATCCAGCACTGCACTGCAGGCCTGCTGCTGTGTTGGGCTGTGCAGCCACTTGTATGGCTGTGATCAGCAGGGTAAGGAGGATATTGCTGGTGTGTTCCTCTTACAGGCAAGGTTCTCTCCTCCTCCTCCTCACCCTGACTTCACGCATCCACCACTTCTCCCTGGGTGTCCCCGTACACCATCCCTTCACAGCTCCCTTTCAGGCCACCAAGCAGTGAGGCTCAGAGGAGTGAGATGCTTTGTTTGAAGCTGTAGCTCCTGCCTCAGTTGTGGTGCAAGACAAGAGCCCATGTCTGAGTGCTGCAGCCTGTGCAACTGGTTTAGGACAGCAAAGACCCAGATGTGCCTAGTCACTGCTGGCTGTTAAGAGACTGGTTCTGCTCTCAAGGCTTTACATCATGTTTTGCATGAAAGAAAAGGCAAAACATTCTCTCCCCAGAGAGCCGACAAGTGCATCATTGCCTCACAGAACTTTTACCAGATCCTACTTGTGGGGTCACAAGATAATTTGCTGTAGGGACATCAATGTGGCTGATGTGATCAGTGGTGCTGGGAGTAGCTTAACCGTTGAAGGTTTCCAGTGCAAGGGCAGAAGTGTTTGCAGCATGAGTCCCCATCAGCCAAGGCACTATTACAGGATGAAAACCTTCAGGACAATTGAAGAGAAACACCAAGAGGAAACTCTGTGTTAAGTTTTGCCAGTGGATTCACAGGAGCCTCACATTCTGTACCTTAAGTTTCACATAGCTTGTAACCGTCTCTGTGAGTTCTGAAATCCAATGCAATGCACATAATGCATTCAATAAATCTGCAATATGGCTTGAAAGAACCGAGAGAAAATGAATCCTTCGTGTCTCTGCCCTGGAAAAGGGGTTATCCTTCCATTTGGAGAATAATTGGGAGTTTTCTTTTGCTTTCCAGTTCTGACAGCTATCAGCAAAGGTGACACACATCAGTTTATTGCTACTAACACTGCAGTGAGGGCTGTAGCCACAATGATTATAGCACTTTCATAAAAAAGAAACCATTTTAGTAGCTATTTAATTTAAGCCACAGCAGCTGAACATGGTTGGGCCAAACCTTTGAGTGACTCACCTTCATCTGGGGGCTCCTACTGTCTGCAAAAGCTCCTGAGAGCTGGCTCAGTGAGGAAGATGAAAGCAAGGATGAAAGCCTAGCGGTAATGGGGATGGTGTCTGCAACTCCTCTTTGTTATAAACCCCCTTGTGAAACCTTAAAATAGCAGCTGCCTTTCATTAGACCCACAGCGTGCTAAAGGCAGAAGGATCTTTCAATGGCATGCTCCCTGGGAAAGGGACACGCAGCCAATGTGCTCCGTGGGCTCTTGCCTCAGGATGGAGCAGCCCCCGCACATGTGAGGCCCACAGCACTGTGTGTGTCTGTGGCAGCCGGATGATCACACACTGCTCTTTCTTTCCTCCTGCTTTCCTTCCACAGATTCATGAAGAGAGCACTGCTTGGTCTCACCACTGCAAACTGCGTGTGGCTTTAGCACAAGACAATTAATTTCTGATTCTGCTGAACTCACCATTAACCTTCTGTCAGCTCAGCTCAGGCTTTTCTTGCGGTATTTCTCAAAACAGAAGCTTACAGGTCTCTTTCTCACCTGTGGCTTTCAGATCTCCAAGAGCCATTGAGGCAACCGCAGTGTTTTGGAGCTACACCTCCCAGGCCTTATTTCTGAGGGTTGTATTTTTTCCTTTATATAAGCAAAATCAGCAGCTGTATTGTTCAGTGGTGGTGCCAGGCTGACAAACTCTTCCAGAGGTTACTCCTGCTTTCAGCTGTGTCCATACATGCAGCACCAAGAGAAGCATTCAGCATTGTTTAGGGTATAGAAAGGATCCACCCATAGGAAGGGTCTGTTCTTGATTTCTTGGCTTCTCCACAAAACCTGCCAAGTCAGGACTAGACTGTGTATTGCCAAATCGCATGTATTCAGTGTCTGTACTATCCCTGAGCAGGTTGAAATCGAAGCTGGGGCTCAATACATGTATTCACATTGAGAAATGGTGATCATTTCTGCTGCTGCTGACTGAGGTCAAATATGAACCAGGACCATGGAGGACTCCAATTTTGTAGGATCCTGCTTTCAGCCCAGGGTTCAGCCTTCAGGAGTCTCTACTTTAGTCTTGTGCTGGATCTACTTTTTCATGAGGCACCTGGTACGGGTCCCCAAACAATTCCACCATCCCTGGCAGCGTCCAAGGCCAGGTTGGATGGGGCTTGGAGCAACCTGCTCTAGTGGAAGTGTTCCTGCCCATGCAGGGGGCTGGAACTGGATGAGCTTTAAGGTCCCTTCAGCACAAACCAGGCTGGGATTCTGGGATTTTATGTTGCACTCTAATCACTTGAATATTTTGATGGAAAGTATCTATGGGAGCAAAAGTCAGGTTAATTATAAACTGAAGATGTTGTGGCCATGTTTACGAACCCATTACACTTCTATGGTTTAATTTATCATCCCAAGGTTTGGTTTAGGTGAAAACAGAAACCTTGAAGATCTGTGGGAGTCTTGGTTGGGAGAGCTTCACTTTTTTGTCCTAAACTCTGTTATCTGGTGAAGTCTGTGTTCCTCACTTGGCCGTTCTTGCTTGTATCTACAGCTCTAATATGGGCAAGTTAGGCTTTTTGGTCAAGGTCATCAATATTACTTTAATTTCCCCTTCATCATGCAAGCCATTGCCGGGTTTTTCATTTCTTCTTTTCCTACACTCTACGCTCTGTTGAATTCACTCTGAACAGCCAGCATTTTGACAAATGCCATGTCAGCATCGGGGTGTCCACGCTCATGCACCTTCCCGCTGTAACCTACTCAGCCTTTTCCAAAGCCATGTGCCATGATGGCATAGTGACTGCTGTAGGAAACCTTCACCTCCAAAGTTCCTGGAAGCCTTTGGCCTAGCCAGAGCCTCTTATGCAGCTTTCCCATATCCCCACCTTGTGTGAAAACCAGTGTGTGAGATGTTGTTTTCCAAAAGCCTTGCTCTTTGTTCTCACATGGAATTAGTGTTTTTCTGCTTTCGCCTGTGTGCTCTTTGCTGAATATTGAATCAATTGCAGCAGCTTCCTTGGATCAGTAAATCCATTTTCAATGGATTTTATAGACAATTTTTCTGCATTCATGTATGTGGAGGGAGCCCTTCAGCCCTGGTAACTCCATGCTGTCCAATGTGTCAGCAGTGTAGTAAAATGACATATTATTTTCTGTACTTAGTGTAGCATGAAGAAGAAGAGGAGCAGGAAATAAGTGCAATTGAAAGGCATTTATGGATCCTCAGAAGCAAAAGCCTATATGTGTATAAATATGCCTATAGGTAGTTTACTCAGTGCTTGGGGAATTACTGAACTCCCTTAGCAAACCCCTATGTAGTTTGTTGCATGAAGAGCTGCTCACTGCTGAGAGATTAAAGAGAGGCCACTGGAGAGCTGCAGTTAATACAATCACAGAGGAGTTAAACTGTGAGGAACCTCCGAGACCATATGGCCCAAAACCTCCCCCTTCATTTTGGCTGACTTCAAAGGAAATTCTCTATGAAATCCAGCAGTAACACAAAATGCTGCTTCAGACCTTATCTCTGGCTGAATATTTAATCTCACATGGCAAACCCTACCAGCAGATTAGACTGAGCCCCTTACAAAACACACAAGAGAGGACGTGTTGGAGTAGATTCAATCTGGGTTATTTTGATGGACAGACCTTCAGTCCTTTGCTTCTCTATCCATCTGTTAAAAAGTGCCACACAAGTGGAAGGACTGCTGCCAATGGCTTTAATTTCAGGTTCCACTGCCCAGCCAAAAGTCATGGAATGGGAACTGGGATTAGGAGAAAGATAGATTTTCAGATTAAGGCTTTGCACGATAGCAGAGCTGGCAAAAGGAAGGGATGATCTACCCCAACAGTTCCCTTGTGACTGTTTGCTCTTTCTCTCCATACTCTTGGCAAAGTAAATATAATCTGGATCATCTCTCCAGAAGTACCTGATGCATTTAAGCTAAAACAAGAGCTGCCAAAGGATGTAACTGATCCATGTCGTGGAGACGCACAAGGAAACCAAAAAGCAAACCCAGGAGCAGACATGCTGCAAACTGAGCATTGCTCCCCGTCTACTGACCTCTCTGCGCATAAGCCTGGTGGGGAGGACTGGGAATTTCCCTCTCGGCTGTCCTTGCCATCAGGGAAGTTACGGTCTGGGTTTGGTGTCAGCAGAACATGAAGGTCACCGAGATCTGCCCTGGGAATTCTTTTTACATGCAGCTTCTGGACAGCAGAAGGTTGGCTCCTGGGATTTACTGCCATTACAACGTAGGCCACCTTAGGGGATTGCCTCAGGGGGAATGCTTCAGGTAGGTCACTCAGTTACAAGGAAGAATATCATTTTCTTTGCACGGCACACAATGAAATGACTGATTCCATCTTAATTCAGAGCAAAATCGGAAGTTGCAATCTTGAACATTCCTGGCAATACCTGGGCTTATTCCCAACCCGCTCTGCTAAATGAGTTTATTGCCAGGAGCCCTGGGGCTTATCTTTTCTTGGGACATTAGCCTAGTCTCTAGTTGTATACCATCCATCCATTTTCTGCAGCCTCTACCATCTCTGTCCCAATGGCCTTTCTGACTCAGTCCAGCACTTCTGCGTGTGCACCTTCTGGATAAATTTGGGCCAGAAGCCCTTGAGCTCCTGTTCATTCCTGCGTGGTTGTGTTCTCAGGTAGTTGATCAGTAGTTCATTTCCCATCAGCACATACTGTTTCAAATAGGAATTTCCAAGTCAACAGGCAGCATTTCCAAATGCCAACTCCATGTGAAGGATTCCTAAGCTGGATGCAGGTGAGCGAGTACAGCTGTACCAAACACATGCCATAGTCCTGCATGGGACCTGTCCTTCCCTTCTTCCTATTGTCATCAATTAGGAATTACCACTATGAATTTACACTTGCAAAAGCCTTAAAAGAGAAAAGAATGTCATTTCATTTAGAGGCCATCACTGTGTTTATATTCAAATGTCACCTTTTTCACTTCATCATTAGGATTCAGTGCACACACTGAATAAAGCTGTTACACTTGATCTATAGCTAATTACAGACATTCTTTTACTCTAGTATTGATTCAAAACTGACGTTCCCATTTATGAAGCTATTGGCTTTGCCTCCTTGGAGTTCATGTGTACTTTATTACAGCAAAAATGAGATGTAGCTCAAAGTGGTTCATCTATAGACATTTATCTACTTAAGCAGGTGATTTGAACCCCTCAGCAGCTCAGCTATGAACCAAAACCTGTGATTTTTCACCACCTTTAAGACACTATTAAACATTTCTGTATTCCACCCCAGTCACAACATTCTGCTGTATGAGGACGGCCACGCGGTTGTTGCTGATTTTGGAGGTAAGGAGTTTTTATGAAACATTTAGAAATGAACCTCAGATACTCTCTAACTAAACACGTGCCGGCTGAGGAAATGCCGAGAAGTTTGCTCCTTGTTTTGTTATTGTGAGAGGACACAAAAGGCTCGTATGGATGAGAATACCCCCAGTTTTCATCTCAAATAAGCTATCAGGTCTGTGGAGCACCCCACCATTTACCTGAGCAGGAAGCCTGGGTGCTGGTGAGATGACATGCTTGGTTTGAGCAGATTCTAGTGGCAGGTTAGAGGAAGAAGCTGAATGAAAATGCCTGTAAGAGAAGATGTGCCCTCCTCACCCTCAGCTAGTGCTCAGGATCTGAGAACAGTGTCAGTGCCTTGGGTTAGTGGTGGCCTTGGCAGCAGTGGGGGAATGGTTGGACTGGATGATCCTAAAGTTCTTTCCAGCCTGGCTGATTCTATGGGTCTGTGAGGGTGCAGGTCTGCCTGCTGGCGCCGAGCCCCTTTGCTACAGGACGGGTTTCTTTCGTTGTGGTTACCAGAGCAGAATACAGCTCACCCCTTCAGTCACAGACCCCGGTAACTTTGTGTCCAAACCCAGAGCAGGCAGCACCGTATGAACCTTTACTTCGTGCACTGTCCTGGTGTCTGTCAGCCAAGCTCTACAGTGTTAATGCTGGTGCAAGGTGGGAGTGCAAGGAGCTGAGTTTGACTTGGCTCCTCAGAACTACCCGACTTTAGCCTTGGCCATTGCCACCGTGCATGTCACCACAGATGTGACCAGCAGAGGTACATGAACAGCTGCTTAACACAGGAGGACGGTGGTGGCAGCCCCACCATGCCTGTGATGGACCCAGTGCCGACCCAAACCTGCTGTTATCAGCCCTGCCGAGGCAAGGAGGAGCTGCTCATCCATGTACTTGCACACTGAAGTGTAGTCTTCTGATATGGCAAAGGCTCCTAAGTCCTGCTCAGGGACTGATTCACGTATCACAACATGTGGCATATGCCACCGCCACCACTATGTTCATGCAGGATCTCTCAATTCCCAGTGGGAAGCTTTTCTAACACTAAATGAGATTGAGAGGCATCTGTGGGGCTCATTGTAAAGCAGGGCTCAGTGACAGACTGCTGTCAGCCCAGGTGCAGTTACAGTAACCTACACAAATAGCCATGAGGTGACGCTGAGCTGGACCCTCAGCTGCTGTCAACTGCTGCTAATGTTGATGGAGCTTTGATGGCAGAGCTGAACCTGGCACGCAGGTTGCAGAAGCCTCAATTGTGCGCAGCCTGGTTGGGGAACTGCTGTCACAGTTCTCCTGGACAAAACCCCCAGATGGTTACTTAATAAAACCCCCTCTTCTTACCAAGGCTTTTGTATCCTACACTGTATGTCTGCATTGGCTTGACAGTAATTTTTCTTCTTGTGTTCTGTGTGTTTCAGAATCTAGATTTTTGCAGTCCTTGGATGAAGACAATATGACAAAGCAGCCTGGGGTTTGTTTCTTGCTTTGTTCCACATCATTAGTTCAAAACATACGGGCAAACTCAGTTCAGGAGCAAATGACAGAAGCATTTGTGCTGGAAAAGATGAACCCATATCGCATTTTATCTCAGAGTTTCTTTGTGGGTATTTTTTTCATTTAAACCTCTTCAATAGCAGAGATGAGTGAATACAGAATATCTGCAAGAGAAAATCATGGGGTTTAGGTTGTCTTTGGAGCTCCATTACCCCCCAAACCCTTTAGTGAAGTGTCATCTATTATCCACCCTTGCCACTCACATACAGAGGATGCAGGCAGGCACTTCCTATTTCTGTCATGGAATTAACTATTCCATACTGATTCTCTCTTCTCCATTACATGCCTGTTGCTCAGAGTCAGCTTGACAAGACAGTATGGTTGTTCTCGTGAGTTTCAGTCCAGATGCATTCCATGCACCAGCTCATGGTAATGAAGTTTGCATCATCTGAAGTTTGCATCAACTGATGCTGGAATCAGCTGGTGGTGCCAGCTCAGCCAGGGGATGACAATCACCTTTCCACCACTGGTGACAGACACTGGCTGGGTGAGGAGTGGGCATCGCTGTGGAAGAGCTGGGTGCCACCGGGATGTGATGGAGCCCACTGAGAAGGGCTGTGCTGTGAGGAGGAGCCTGCACCAGCACCCTGAGCCCAGCACCCTGGTCAGAGGCTGGATACCTGTGAGAGAGCTTCAGGATGGGGCTTCTGCAGCAAGTAGGGGGATGTCAGGGAAGAAGGCACCAGCCAATGCAGCTGTGGCCAGTTTCTCCATCTACTAACTCCTAGCAGTTGATAGGTGCTATATGGCACTGTCAGACCTTACAACATGGTCTCCAGGCCTTGATGCTGGGTATCCTGGTTTTAGTGCAGCACTGCTTGCATGTTTAAAGCCTGATCAGTCTGGCTTTATGGTTGAGACTGCTGCTGTGCTGATGCTGTTCAGTGTGGAGTGCAGCAGTGTGCTGCCCAGGCTTTGCAAGCTGGGTGAAAACGTTTCCTGGCAAATTTACCAGTTATTTTATGGAGCAATGGAGACAAGGAAGCAAAGAAAGGAAAAACCCATACAAATAGAGGCAAAGATGCACACATGAAGAAGTAAACACTAACACATATTATTGATGTTTCCTGATGCACAGAACCTACGCTGGATGGCCCCTGAGGTGTTCACCCAGTGTACGAGGTACACCATAAAAGCCGATGTTTTCAGCTATGCCTTGTGCCTCTGGGAGCTGTTAACAGGTGAAATCCCATTTGCTCACCTCAAACCAGGTAAGATGCTTTTCCAGCCTAGGTGATTCTGCGATTTTTAGACTGGGGTTATTTTAGGAGATCCGGGTCTGATACCAGTTTACCCACAACTGGAGTACACCCATCACCCTGGCTTAATAATGAAGATACCTTTTTTAAGGTGAGATGACCATTAACTCGTTTCACCTCCCAAAGGCCTTTTTTTTGTGGGGTGTTCTTTCTTTTCTCTTGGGTCTAAGCACAATCAGGCTCTCTTCACCCATGCCCAGGCTTGTCAGCACCATGTTTTCACCCAGGGCTGCCAGCTGCCTTATCTGTCTCTATACGCACAGTGTGGGCTAGGGAGCCTCTTTAAGCCCCAAGCCTTCCCATGCAGCCTGGTGGCTCATGTCCCTGTGCTTATGGGTGGGATGTTTCAGTGGTACCGCTGATGGTGTGTGTCCCTGGCTGTGTGTGCTGACCCACGTGTCTGTCTGTGACCTCGGTGTCTGTCAGTGACAGCAGTGTCTGTATCTGTCCGCAGCGGCAGCGGCCGCAGACATGGCATATCACCACATCCGCCCACCCATCGGGTACTCCATCCCCAAGCCCATCTCCACGCTGCTGATGAGGGGCTGGAACGCCTGTCCCGAGGTGAGTGCTTGCGGGGGGAGGCACCCCGGGCTGCCCAGCGCTGGGGTGGGGGAAGGTCCATGCAGGGAGCAGGTCAGCTCTTACTGTGACAGGACGCGCTTGTTGGAACACTGGCAGCCATGGCTCTGTGACCACACTGCTCTCAGCAGCATTGCTGTTGGGTTGGGATGCGGTTGGCATTGCCTGGGGAAGTGAAAGAGCACTGCTAATTCTAACCAGGGCCTCTCCTGTTGCATCCATCTAAGCTCTATATGGCTCTTCCTATTATTTCAGTTTTTCCCCATATGATATTGAATTTAATTTCCAAAGGCTTAAACTAGTGAACATGAGTACTTTTCCCCAGCTGGGAATTTTCCCCTGGGACTGGTTAATGCTGCTAAAGACAAACTCAGAGATGTGCTGCAATTAATAGTCTCTCCTTTAGGATAGAAACTAACTGTTCTGTGAATGTCAAGAAGCATATTACATTGGCTGGAATTCCTGTCTTTTGGAGCCCAGCAATGCCTGCAGGATGGGAGTTTGAGTTAACCAGGAGTTGTGGCAGTCAGGGTGGTGTTGATGCCTGGAGAATACCATCTGATTGTCCCAGTTAATAGCAACAGCATTAAAGAAAATAAAACACACAAGTGTTCCCTTCTGAGGTTATGAAACAGGAGTTGAAGGAATGTTGGTCTGCATTGGCTTCTGCAGCCTGTTGCTATTTCTGCACTAAAGGGAACATGAACTAACTAAAGCAAGACTGCAAAAACCTCATCATCCTCACAGTGGCCACAGCAGGAGTTAGTGGTGCTTGAGAGCATCCAGGGTAGAGGCAGGTTATAAAGACCCTTAACAGATCTTTATGTCCCTGTCCTCATAGTGAGGGTCTGATCTCCCAAAGGCAGCATTTTGCTGGTGCTGCATCCCACCTATACCTCCTGCCTGGCTGGGTTCTGCACAGGCCTCTGTGTGTGCACATGAAAACGATGGAGATTTTGGATCCTGTGCATTACTGCTCTGGCATTTGTAGAGCGCAGAATGATGAGGTTGTCCCTAACTCCTGGGCTTTGACAGTGTTCCCTGGAAATGGAAAATAGAAAGCAGACAGATGAATGTCATCTCCATGAAGCAACTCTCACACAAAGGGCTATGGAGATGGGCTGGTCCTTTATATGCTTCTATCTGCCAGCCTGGCAGGGCGCCCTGAATGGTCCATCACAGCATCCTTGTGTGTGTCCCAGGCATCCCTGCACGTGGCTCTGAACTGCCTGAGAAATATCCTTCAGAGCCTGGGAATTCAGTTTGCTTAGAAAGCATTCCACAGGGCGGTTACTGCTGTGGCGAGCACACTGCAGGAAAGGCCTCAGGTTTGGAATCTTCCACTGGTTGCTTGGGTTCTGGTGCTGTTCTGGCACCAGGTTGTTAATCAGTTGTTAACTGAACACTGTGGAAGCCTCATTCCTGATGAACGGGAGCAGACTTGGGAATCAG
Source organism: Psilopsiagon aymara (assembly GCA_024733675.1). Lineage (NCBI taxonomy): Eukaryota > Metazoa > Chordata > Aves > Psittaciformes > Psittacidae > Psilopsiagon > Psilopsiagon aymara. Next base: position 11,321 of record JANRGW010037117.1, read on the forward strand.
CATCACCTCCTTGTGTCACTGAAGGCCTTGTTTCATGTTAGAGCTTCATAGACTGAAAGAGGTACTCAGACTTTGCATTTCCTACTGGAAACTGAGTCCTGGAATTGGGCCCTGGAGTCCCTTGCCTAGTTAGCCTAGCATGGAAAGATGGGTTATCATGTGCCTGAACCTGCCCTTGTCTGGTACCTGGGAGCTTTCTTACCTGGTGTAGTGAACTAAAGCATGTGCTTAAGTGATCTACCAAGACAAGGAAAGAGGAAGGTTCATCTGACTTTAGGCAACCAACTGACCACAGAGAGCTTTGCCCCCTTCCTGTATTCCTTACTGGTTATGTACATAATGTATCAGTGTGAGGACTGTGGATTAAATGTGTATCGTATCATAGAATCATATCTTGGGCTTGGAGGGAGCTTAAAGCTCATCCAGTTCTAACCCCCTGCCACGGGCAGGGACACCTTCCGCCAGAGCAAGTTGCTCCAAACCCCATCCACCGTACCGGCACCTCAGGACACAGCTGATTTGTCTCGTCACTGGTTTATTTATTGTCATTAGATTTTCCTGGGGTCTTGGATAGGCTGTTGTCTGTGCACTGAGGGAGCTCATGTTATGGCAGGGGATGTTGGTTTGTTTTCCATAACTATAAAGTAGTTGCTAATACTCATAAGAATGTAAGTCACATTCTGTTTAAACGTATTAATAAGACGTCATATTAAATTGTTGACTTAAGCAAGTGCAATGTAATGGATACAGTCACTGTATCTTGTTAGCATCTCCACAGATCATTTACCCCCATGAAAAGAAACTCTTTTCAGAATCCTAATGTGCTTTGTTATTCATCAATATCACTCTAGCACAGCTTAATCTTGCTAATGTCTTAGAGCCATGTGATGGAATTACAGGCAATTGATGGTTCAGTCAGCTTGAACTTCTCACAAAATGTGGGCAAAAACTTACTAAAATGGGCTTTATTAAAGGTGGTTTGCTCCTGTTCCCAGAAACAAGGGGGCAGTTACTTCTGAGGGCCACGGAACTCAGGGAAAGGGGAATGGGGCCACTGTAATCTGTTTCAGCACAGCTCTGCCTCCTCTTGTGTTCACAGGGGAGACCCGAGTTCTCCGAAGTAGTCACAAAACTAGAGGAATGTCTGTGCAACATTGAGGTAAGGGTGAGTCTGTGTGTGTGCTGCATGGTACAAGTGGGGCTCACAGCAGACGAGGGCAGAGCCTGCAGCCACCTCACGCCATCACCAACCAGTGTGCTGGGTGATGAAGGCGCGTTGCCAGGAGCTGTTTATACAGGTGCCGGGATGAGGAGGCAAGATCCATCTATTGCTGCGAGCACCGGGAGCTGCTCGGGGAAGTACACTGAAGGGGCAGCCCACAGGGCTGGGGCCATGCAGGATTTTGTGGTCCCATTCATCCCGTCCCAGACTGCTTGGGTTAAAAAGCATCAAAGACAAACTGGCCAAAACCCCTGGGAGGAAGGTAAAAACTGGACAACTAAGAGGGAATGCAAAGGCAATTCCTGCTCTGGGTTGTGGGTATTACACAGACGAAAGTATCAGTTGTCAGCCTGGTGTAAGACGAGTGGTCAAAGTGGATGACTCAGGGCTGCAGTTCCTGAAGTGGTGTTTTCTGTGTGTATTTGCGCATGTCAGTCCTAAAGAACAAACTAAACCAAAGAACCCCTTGTAAAATGGATCCCTGCTCTTGAGCTTAGGGATCAGAGGAGACGTGTACCCCACTGCCTTCCTTCATGCTCTGACTGCAGCAGGGTACTCCAGGTGAGCTGGAAGCTTTGCAGTGCAGAAAAGCAGGTGAAGCACTATCACAAGGAGCTGTCACCTCATGGGAGACTGGGCTGCTGTGGGGCAGCAGCGTGTGCTGGAAGATATCTGGGGCAAGAGCTTATACATGAAAAGGAGAAAGCATTATTTAGCTGGTGAGTTAGACCTGAGCTGTGCTACAGCCAGGGCACAGCCTTGTTTGAGGGGAGCCTTAAGGAACAAGACCTCTGGTAAGTTAAGCACTGCAGCCAATAACGAGTTTTCTCCCTCCATCTCCTCTGTTTCCTCCCTTTTCTCCTCTCCTCAGCTGGTCAAAGCCGGGAGTTTTTTTGTGCACCAAACTTTGAGGAAATGTAGGGACAGGCCAAGGGGAATGGCTTTAACTGCCAGAGGGGGGACTGAGATGAGCTCTTTGGCAGAAGCTCTTCCCTGTGAGGGTGCTGAGGCGCTGGCACAGGGTGCCCAGAGAAGCTGTGGCTGCCCCATCCCTGCAGTGCTCAAGGCCAGGTTGGACACAGGGGCTTGGAGCAGCTGCTCTATGGAAGGTGTCCCTGCCCATGGCAGGGGTTGGAGCTGGAGGAGCTTTAAGTTCCCTTCATCCCAAACCAGTCTGGGATGCTGTGAAATGCAGGACACAATAAAGGCGAGGGAAGGTTTGTAAACATGTCACAACAATGCCTGGTTTTGTCTTTTAACCTAGCTGATGTCTCCAGCCTCCAGCAACAGCAGCGGCTCCCTGTCCCCCTCCTCATCCTCAGACTGCCTCGCTGCTCGGGGAGGTCCGGGCCGCAGCCACGTCGCAGCGCTGCGGAGCCGCTTCGAGCTGGAGTATGCCTTGAACACTCGGGCTTACGCGGTGTGGTCACAGGGGTAGGTACTGCCCATGCTGGAGCAGCCTTTGTCCAGTTCTGGTCTGAGGAGAGGAGGAAGGGGACAGTCCTGCACGTGTCAGCTCCTTGGTATCAGGGATGAGCAGCCTCTTGGCAGGACAGTGGGTTTGGTCAGGGACTGGAAGACAACTCAGTGAACTTACTTGCAGGGATCTGTTAGCAGTGATGCATAAAACACCCTACACTGATCTCGGATTGATGCCTACAGCTGCTTCTGGAATAGCAACATACAAACAGTCGTAAAGCCCCAAACAGTCTATTTGAGGGACATTGGGCTGAGAGTGGATGCAATGTGAGCATGTGAGACATGTTCTTGCTTCAAAATGTCTTGCTTTTCGGTTACTGCAAATGGCAGTGGCTGGGCACCAGGCTGAGGGAATTCATGTTAGTATTTTCCTTCAGTTCTGATGATCTGAGATGTGACCTGATCACTTACCTAACCTGACCCCTCCCGCTTCACTTGCAGAACAGGGCAACACCCTTCTCAGGGCCTGCCTTTGGATGACATGAGACGAAACTTCCAGTACCCCCCGATTGACAAGAACGGTGAGTTGATGCAGAACAGCCCGCAGCGTGGTTAACCCACAATGCTGCCCCTCCAGAGGCACCAGAACACCTCCTGGGAGAGCAGTGCAGGGCTCAGCCGGGGCTGCGGAGGTCCCTCACTGGAGCACTGACACACAGGGGTCCATCCACTGCACCTACTGCTCTTGCTGAGCCCAATGGCAGCACCACAGACCCACCTTGTGCCTGCCCCATGCTGCGTGCTGGAGCTCAGGGGGAAGGTGGGCAGTCTGCAGACAGCAGTGCAAAAGGCATCTTCTGAAGCCACTGCTGGAGGCACCACCATACAGAGCACTGCAGTTCACCAATGCAAAACCAGGCTCTGATGACCTCTTACAAAAACACCACAGAGCAGGCAGGAGCCAGGGCTTTGGACTGCCTGCGCCACCCACCTCTGTTCTGACAGCTGGGTACAGGTCTTGTCATAAATCCTCGTATCAGACTTTGGGATGTGATGGACAGAGGAGGCAAACAGTGGCAGGAGCCATGAGCCTTACGTGGCAGAAAACAGCAGCAGCATCCTCAGCACCGAGAGCAGGGCTGCACTCTGACAGGCAGCACGCACAGGCAGGGACATGCACACCAGGGGAGCAGCAGCAGGAAGGTGCCAGTGCTGCTGCAGGTAGAGGGGATGTGCAACGTCTGCTGCCTCCAGGCACTGCTGCTGAGCACCTACAAGGAGGCACCTTTCCTTGTGTGTTCCAGTGGCAGCTGTGTGGAGTGATCCCACCATCCTCACTGAGAGTTAGCTGCCATCCCCTACCCTGGGGCCTCCTCACTTCCTCTCCTGACATCTGCTCCCTTTTCTGCCACTTCGCAACCTGTTCTGTCACTAGAATTCAGTGGCTTGCTCTGCCTGAAGCATCTATCTGACACTTGGCATCTTTGCAGCTTTGCATGGGCCCCAGCAAGGCTCTTGCACTCCCTCCCTTCCTCTAATAGAGTACATGGGGTGAGAAGAGAAAACCTCTCCATGTGCTGTGTACACCAGGAGCAGCGCTGCTGTCATGAGTGATGAGGTGCTGACCTCTGAAACTGTGACAGAACAGAAGCTCTGTTATTACTCTGTACGTGAGTGCAGAGCTGCAGGGAGCATGCAGGGAGCTCCTAGGGCACAGCTTTCATCAGGTACCCGGCACTTGGGAAACTGGGGAGGAAGAAAACAAGAAACAGGAATGTTCAGTGAATCCCTCTGCTGAGAGCATCCAGGCAAGGCTGGAGCAGGGTTCTCGGGTCTGTGTTAGAGAGGAACAAAAGGGAACGAAGGGCTGGGGGAGAAGAGACTCTCCATGTTAGTCCAGTCAGATCAGAGGAGCAGGTGACCCGTGCACCATGGAAAGGCAGAACCGATTTCTTCAGCACCGTCAGAGTGTGCCCTGGAGATACGGGGCTGGCATGAGCAGTCGCTTTCTGTTTGATAGCGTCAGGAGTTACAATACTCTACAAACACCTGTTGTGTTAAAGGGGGGGAAATAAACCCCTTGCTTTATTAGAGGGGCCAGGAATGGCTCCATTGTGCAACTACCAGTCCAGCCGCGTTCGCTATTTCGAACCTTACTGATACAGATTCACCGATAGTGAACCACAGTGCCAGGCCAATCGTGCTCATGAACCCTCACGGCCACACTGAGAGATGCTGAGAAAATCACAATCAGCTACCGAAACAGTGCAGTTATTGATTGCAAATGGCTGCTGAAACAGTGCAGCTTGTTGATGCAACAGGCACAGGTTCTATGGACTGCCGGGGATAAATACTGTGTGCAAAAGCACATGCAAATAATAGGTACATGGATACAAGTGCTCGATAAAGTTAACACAGCATAGCTCTAAGGTATAAAGGTAACAGTGAAAAGTGACTCTATCGAGATTCCAAGTTTTCCCAGGGTAGTGCTGGATACAGTGCAAGTCTTACCCACGGATGTCCTTACGGGGGCGAGGGAAGAAAGGTCCAGCCTGTCGACAGGTTCCTGGAGTCTGTTGATGTTATCTTCCTTGATGGTACCTTCCCCCCAGTATCCCCCTCGCTCTTGGGTCATTTTATACTATTTTCACCTTCAAGGTGGAGCGTGAGTGACTCTCTCACACATACTGTTATTATTGGTGCAAATCTTTCGCGCTTCGCTTTTAAAGGTATATGACAGCAAAAATTCAGAGCACGTGCTCAAAGGGGGTGGTCTCATTTTGGAGGAGGGTCACATTGGAGATGGGAGTGCATTTTAGCATGTAAATGTATTATAATGTCATTAGGATGAAGTAAAGTTCACGCAGAGGATGGCATTGTCGAAAGGTGACAGGCTGCTGGCTCAGGGTAGCAGTATGCAGCTTACCGGTTTCTTGCATCACCTAGCTCCCATCTTTAGGACAGAGTGTAGCCGCAAGATCTCCACCCTGCTCCATCCTCCATCCGTGTTGCCTCAGGAACCGCTGAGGAGTGCACATTCCTGGCGTACCAGGGGTGCCTGCACCTCGCCCCGAGAGGCCCTGGAAGTCCGCTTTTCCCTTATGTGCGGACAATGCTGCATTTCAAATAGAAGTTTAATTCCACATTTCCTAATTATTCCACAATACCTCTGTCAGAACGCTTCAGCACAGCTCCAGATGAAAGGACAGAAGGCAATTTCCAATGGCAAACTTCCACTGTGCCGTTAAACCACCGAGATTGGTGTTTTAATGTCTGTAACCAAAGCTTCTTTGTGTTGCTCATTGTGAATTCTTCACACAAGTGACAGGGTCTCTTTACATCTGATTTAAACTTCTCCTCGGCAGAGAATATTGAAGGGAAGTTTGCAGCCAGGGAGAAAGTATTGGCATGATCCTGCTCACCCCAAACTGACATGAACGTTACCTGATTGAGGCTCTCATTGCAGGGAAGGCTGGGGGGGGCTGCTGTGGTGCTCAGCCCCACCGAACCTCTCTCTGTGCCCCGTAGGCTATGTGTCGGACCCCATGAGCACCATGAGGTTTCATTCCTGCAGCAGCAGTGGCAGCTTTGAAGAAAGCAGCTGAGAGCATGAACCATCCTTCTGCAGAGAGACCCATCACCATGTCAGCATTGACCCAGGCTCCCAGTGCTGCACTGAGGACCCTCAACAGCACCATGTGCTGGTGGCCAATGTCCCTGTTACAAATCCTGCTTTAGCGTCTTTCTCTGCTGACCTGCTTGAGGATTAAGGGGTTTTGGTGGTGCACATCTCTTCTTTCAGAAATGAATGTTAATGTTAAATGAGAGATTTAAAAGACACATAGATGTGGCACTGAGGGACATGGTTAATGGCTGGCCTTGATGATCTTGAAGGTCCTTTCCCACCTAAACGATTCTGTGATTCTAATGTCCACAAGGAATGCTGCACTTTCATCTTGAGCTTCAATAATATGATGAGGTGAAAGTAAAAATGCTTCTGTTGTAGTTTCAGAGCTGTAAAGCAAGATGTTCTTAGCTGGGACTGCCCAAAGGTGAGGGGCTACTGGCCTTGTGCTGACTGGAAGGAGCTGGGAGCTGCTGGTCTGCCCTGGTCAGGAAGAGCAGCAGCCTGTTGCTCCCCAGCACCATCCCAATTATGCAGAGCTGAAGATTTTCCTGCTTCCAGCTCCTGAACCAGGTCAATCACAGAATCCCAAATTGGTTTGGGTTGAAGGGGCCTTAAAGCTCCCCCAGCTCCAACCGCTGCCATGGGCAGGGACACCTTCCATAGAGCAGTTGCTCCAAGCCCCTGTGTCCAACCTGGCCTTGAGCACTGCCGGGGATGGG
>JANRGW010037118.1:0-37775 GCA_024733675.1 Psilopsiagon aymara
GGCTGCTCGGGGCGGTCGGACGCGAGCCCCGGTGGCCGGCAGGGGGCGCTGCCCTCCGTGCCCGCAGCCCGGGCGGCGTACAGAGGGGGCTCCTGCGGTGTTCCATCGGATTTAGCGAGTTCTAGCAGCCATGGTTTGACTACTTAGGGGACAATAAGGCTTAGAGTAAAGTCGTTTGGGGTCAAGAATTGTTCTCTAGTTTTTATTAAATGGAACTTTTCGGACACGCTTTTCACTCCTTGTGCGAGATGTGAGTCGTGGTGACATAGGCTCGACCTCTTCTTGAGCAAAGAATGGCTGATACAAATAAGTAAATACCCTTCTATCAGAGCTCCAGATAAACTAAGCAGATATCAATGACTTCCTTTCCTTTTGCTGGTGCTTAAGCAACTTGATTCTGGAAGGTCAAAAAAGGTACAACAGTATATTTAGACATTTAAAAGTCACATGTATTGTACAATGACACAGCTAACAATCCCTTTTAAGAAAGTTTGCAGCACCTCAAAAAGGTGATACTTTATGTCTATTTCATTTCCTACATATATCTCTGAAAGACCCTATATATCATTTGGAAAACTATCACCACATTTATAGAAGTAGAGATGGAAAGATACCAAGCTCTAGCAATTCTGGTTTGCAGCTTCCAGGTTGGAAAGAGATATGATCTTTTATGCCTGAGCTTCTCCCCATCTCTCCATTTTGTTTCCGTTTTGGTCAGTCTGTTACTCAATTGCCGTGTCAAGCCCTGCAGGATTGCCTAGTTGTTAAACTTCCCTCAGGAAGCAGTCCAGATGCCTTCTGTCTGAACGCGACAGGCTTTCCTCTTCACGCTGAAGTCCAGTCTGACACCTCTTTCTTGGTTCCTGGCAGGGGAAGCAGGCTGCTGTCACTGCAGATAAGATGGCTGAGTGATGCTCCTCTGTTCATCTTTCTACAACAGAGGAAACTCTGGCTGGGGCTTTCAGCTTTACTGTGTGGCAGCTTTGGAACGAACTATGAAATCCATTTACAGCCCATTTATCAAAGTGATTTGCATCTGGATATCAAAGCAAGCTGTTTGCTGGAGTTCAAAGGCAGCTTTGCAAACATTGAATCTGATAGGTAGGGGAAATGACAAACAAAAATCTGATATGATTATATAATTTCTGTCCCCTGTTTCCTCATGAGCTTTCCATGCATGTGGCTTCAGGGAAATAATTGAACAGGAGGGGAGGATTATCTTCCCTAGGTTAGCTCTGATTTAACAGTCATTGCCAACATTATGCTTCCTTGGTGAGTTATAGCTTTGTTAGATTCGTATGCCCATAGTGCAGATGCAGAGGGGTCTCCTCTTACAGTTGGTGAAATGAAAGAAGCACTTCCAGGGCCTAACTCAGCTAGCCGAAGGCAGGTACTGTCCCATTGGAAAGTGAGTCTGAGCTGACTCGTGCCGCTGCAGGCATGTGTTTGAACTGCTTTGTGATTCCCTTTCCCCACAGCAAGTAGGGGCTGGTAACAGTTTGTCTGGAAAAATGTGATCATGGCTGGGAGTAGCTCAAGTGCCTGAGAAATGTCATCTAAATATAAAGTGCATAGAGTAAATAGAGCAGAAACCATGCTTGAGATGTGAGCACTGTGGAGTGAGGAGCGCAAGACATCATGCCTCAGAGACGGGCAGTATGCTGGTTCTTGCTTTTTTCTCCGATTTAAGAGAAAGACAAAATCAATGTATGGGTTTTGAAAAGGATTTTGAAGGTTTTTATTTGAGGAAATGCTATAAGGAGTTGATAGAGGTAAGAATTTTGCCCCTACCAGTCTCTAAGCTCTTCAATGTCTTAGAAGCAGCTGCAGACTCCTGCTCTGCCCATGATTTCTGCCGTGAGTTACTAGTTCAAGCAATTCAAACTTAATCCTTTGTTTGGAGGAAGACAGGGCATTTGTATGTATCTGTGTGCAGTGCATGTGATAACAGAACAGCCAAATCTGAAGAGTTTCCATTAATTCATTAACAGTCAGAAAGTGCTGAAGTAAGTGTTCTCCATTGCAGACTTGTTATAGAGCAAAATCCCCAGCTTTCTGGTTGCAGGGAAAAACTTCTCCTTCCTTCAGTATGATGTCTGCAAAGGTGGATTTCTGCTCAAGAGTATTTCCTGATGTAGATTGATCTCCTCATCTGTGTTAGTTTCTTCCCTAGGTGAGAAAAGGTACAGGAATCAGATTTTATATGAAAAAGGTGGACTCTGGCTTTGCTGTCCTCCTCTTTTCAGGCTGTTAATTGAGCAAGCAGGGGAACAAGCAACCGAAGGATGTCAGTTTAAACATGCTCGGTCTAGCAAAGGGTAAAAAATCTGCCAGCTTAAAATGGGAAATGAGTTGTGCTCTTGGGTGAGACTGTCCGCAGGGAGCCAAGCCGGCAACACAGAGCTCGATGTAGGCTCTCAGGGGTAGAAAACTCCTCTCTTGGCTGCTCTAAGCTTATGCAAGAGGTGCACAGATGTTTGCAGCTTGAATTTCTGTGTGAAGATGATTGCCAGTAATGATCTTGGGACTGCCGTTGAGGGCTGTAAAGGTAGTAGAGAGTGAACTGACTCTTTCAAAGAGAATAATGATCAAGTGTCATAGTGGGGCACAGCCATGGAAACTGGTATGGAATAAATGTATCTGTGTTAATCTATGTGGTTTTTAAAGTAATCTCTGGATTAATAGCTGTTGTTCCATCACTAGCAGTAGTTGTTGCAATAATGCTCTAGACTGTCCTTTGTGTTTTCTGTTTTTCACAGATAGAGGGATGCCTTTGAATAGGGTTGGATTTAGAGATTAGCAATAAAAAGATAACTTGATATGGTTCGACAGCCTTTTCAAATACTCATTATGTCAAGAGCCATGTTTGGTGGGTGGGATTCAGCTCTCAGAAATATGAAAACAGATTCATTACTGAGGCAGCTGAAAAGGGATTTAGTTCTGATATTCTGGCTCATTGCCTGACTGAAGCACCCCTTATGCCAGCTGGAGGTCCTCATTTGGGGCCTCCTTAATCTTGACTTGGAAAAAAGCTTCAAGGAAGTCAGGTGTGCTACTTACTCAGCAAGGAAATACATTTTCCTCTTGTCCCGGAGGACTAAGCAGCCCCCTTCATGATACCTCTTACAGAAGCAGACCTTGGCACTACAGCTGTTGTGTAAGGAGCATCAGCTAGCACCGTATTCCCATTCTGTTGTGGGCCAGTGTTGTGGTTTAAGCCCAGCTGATAAATCAGAACCACACAGCCTCTCACTTATTCCCCCCTTTATTTCACCCTTATTATACTGAGGTATAATACAAAAACACTGCTGTCACCACCAATAATAATACTGATAAGGGAAATAACAATGGAAGAGAATACAACCGCTCACCACCGGCTGACCGATACCCAGCCTGACCCAAGTAGTGATCTCACCCTTCCGGGTAACTGCCCCCAAGTTTCTATACTGAGCGTGACGCACCTCTTTGGTCAGTTTGGGTCAGGTGTCCTGTCTCTGCTTCCTCCCGGCTTCCCCTCCTCCCTGGCAGAGCATGAGGCTCAGAAAGTCCTTGGTCGGAGTAAACATCACTGAGCAGCAACTGAGAACATCGGTGTTATCAGTGCTGTTCCCAGGCTGAAAGTCAAAAACACTGCACCAGCTACTGAGAAGGAGAAAAATGACTGCTACTGATGAACCCAGGACAACCAGGAAAGATAATTCGGGTTTCTTTGGGTTTTTTTAACGATTGATTAAAAGAACTTCAGAAGATCAATAAAAATCATTTTAAAAGACAGAATTCTGTAAATTGTCAAATAATGTATGCTAAAATAATGTTAAGCTCTTCTGCCAAATCTTTGAAATCATTTAAGTAAAAAGCATATGCTTCACAGGAAATCTAGTTTTCTTAATAGCAAAGGCAATTTCAGCTCAGTTTAACAAGAAGTAGTGGAATTCCAATATTGGGTAAATTCTAGTTAAGTTATATCTGTTTTTATAATGAGGTGAGAATGTTCCTGTTATAAGGTAAGTCTATAAGATGCTAAATGAATATGATTGTTTTGAATTTTAAGAGATTCAAGCTATACCAAAACCTGACAGAAAGAAAAGCTTTTGTATATTTTTATTGAGTTCATATTAGTAGAAAAAACCCAACAGATTCATTGCTTTTTGGCATGGTAGTACTCAGAGATGCCTCAGGAAATCTAATGCAGAAAAAAAGATTGGATCCTAAACTACTGAAGGATTTACAGTTGACAGTCACAGAATGAAAATGCTCTCCTTGGCTTTAGCGTTTACAAAGATAAGTGAGGAAAACTCTTCAGAATGACTCACAGTCTGCCATACGTGGGTTGCCTGCTCCAAGAAACCATCATTTTACTGGCTTTGTTATGTATTTTTCATCTGTGCTAGGAATTGAACGGACACAATTTGGACGCAGGTGATTAGTTATGTTCCACACTACCCAGTCAGGCCAACACCAATGAATACCTTAAATACCGTTCGATTCTCCCTCATCTTTGCTGGGCAGAGACATTTTTTAGTGTATTTCATCCTAAAAGCCACAATTCTGTGGTCAGATGATCTTTAGGTCAAAGGTATTTCTTAGTAATACCTACATTGAGAGTTATTTTGAGATGCTCAAAAGCATTTAAGAACAACTAACACACTACTACTGGTTATTCACAGAGTTCTTGATCCTGTTTAAGGGACAGTAGGAGAAGGCAGGGTAAAATAAAAGCCATTGTAAAGTGTGCTGAAATCAAAGGCAAGGTGAGTATCATTTAGCCCTCCCAGCTCTGACTCACATTCAAGTTTTCAGTGGTTACCTAACACATTTCCAACGTACGCTCCCCCTGAAGTGTCCTTTCTTGTAACAGAGACTCGTGGAGGACCAAAGTTGGCAGAAAGAGATTCTCTGGAGCGAGTGATTCATACTGCTCAAAATCAAAATGACCCCAAGAACGGTTTTTACTGCTCATGTAAGTCCATTTTGCATTGTGATTGCACTCATTCTGCAAGTTCAACCGTCAGCGCAGTGACTCGCGAACCTGCGACTCCTTCAGGTAGATATTCTAGGCCCAGGTGTGGGCTCCTATGATTGTAAGTAAATCATAACCGGTAACGAATTAAGCTTATTGATATGACAGTACCTCTGTAAGCAAACAGTTGTTGTATGCATGCTGCTATCTGCTTGTGACTGGAAATGTGCAGAGAACAGAGCATAGAGAAAGAGGACTTCAGTGTGCCCAGTTTTTCTGCTCAGGTCCTCTGCACATCCATACTATGTGCATGACCTCTCTTTGAAGCATATGCTTCTATACTGAGATTGGGGGGTGATTTTAGCCTTCAAACAAGCTGAATGTGGAAAATGTAGATCGGAGCCAGGCACTACGCAGGTGAGACGCAAGTAAAGGCTTCCCACACATGTCTACAAATACCCCTCAGCTGCAACACTGTCCCTCAGTTTCCCCTGTGAGTCCCTTCTGAGCAATGCTAATACACTGCAACTGGAGCATAGGCACAAAGGCAACACACCCTGGTGTAATGAAAATGGAAGCTGTTGCCTTCATTTTTAAGCCACTGTAGTAAATGTTACCATTTCTTACTGTGTTTGGAAAGGCATCAGGTTCTGTAAATCAGAGCAGGTCACATAGAACATTTCTGAACTAAATGGGAAGGCTTTTGAGAGTTTTTGGAAGCATTTTTCTGAATGTTTTGCTGAGATACGATTTCTCCTCTTTTTGTTGCCCTCTCCAAGACGAAAAACTGAAAATGTATTCAGTGTTGAAAGAGCTGTGAAGGATAATGTCAAAAGGACACTTCCCCATAAGGGTTCGTCTGTCTGCATGGTGTTTATGAGCATGACCTGCTAGTACACTTGGGCTGCAGCCACATCTCCAGACATCTCACTAAGCAACACAGCTGCTGACTGCCTCAAGGACTGACATTTACAGAGCATGTATCATCCAGTTATTGTTTCACATCCCTCCAGACAGTCTTGATCATCAGCTAATTAAAGTGTATGGTCTCTTCTGCACTCTTCATCGGAGCTTCTGTTTTTTGAATACAGCTTCCATTGGTGACATGTTTATTATGTCTCTGAATTTTACTCTGCAGCGTGGCTGTGGCTTAGTTTTTGAGTAAACTGAGTATGAGAGAGATGAAAAGCTGCCTAGTAGAAAGGATGTCTCACTTCATGGTGTTGTGCACCCTGACACTGATTAGGGCCCCCTTGAAGTCAGATGGCCCATGGGTTTAGTGTTAGGTTGGGTTTTAAATTGCCCCTGGAAGCAGTCAGCCTGTTGCTCTCCTTCCCTCTTCCAGCACAAAGTAACTTCAGTGCATCTTTGGGTTTGCTGATCTGGGCACACATTCTGCTATCAAACGTCATGCAAGATCTCGGAAATGCTTCTGGAGCCTAGGAAAATACAGAAATATGGAAATACAACTGTGCTGACAGGCCGGCCTCCTGAAGACAGTTTAGCAAAAGCCCAGACAGCCAATTTCTTATTAGCTAGCTGCTCTGCTAGCACATTACCTCTGGCGAGGAAAAGTGTCATCAGTTGTAATCCAAGAAAACAGCTACAGCAGACATGGTGTTAACACTTCTGAGGCTTATTGCATTCAAAAAAAATCAAGTGTTACCAGCCCAGAAATATGATAGTGTGATAATGTGCTGATGAGTACTGGTGCATTGTGAAGAAATAAATGCACAGTTATTAGAGCAAATCTGTGAGAGATGGCAGGAAAGAGATGGAAAGGCAGCATCTTTATTCTGTCAAATTCACTGGGAAGCTGGCGGAAACAGAGCCACGTAGAATTATATCCTACTCCCCATTTGCAGGTACCTCATTTGAGTATGGTGCCCTTAGCAGTGATGTCTCTCAGTGTAGAAATAAGAGATGAGGTGGACACAGCACAGGTAAGGGAGAAAGAGGGCTCAGTAAAAATCTAAGCAAAAGTGTGGGGAGAAAGAGCTGGTGCACGAGAACTTGGAACAGGAGGCAGGGCTGCTCTGGTAGATAAACATTAGGAACTTGTAATAACCCCAAGAGCTCATCAGCATTTTCGGAGCAATGGTGCCAGTTTCTGCCTTGCTGTCACAGCTGCTTGAGTATATTTTGAGGCAGGTGGGAAGTCTTACCTGGTAGTATCTTCTATTTTGAGTGAAAACAGTACAAGAAATGAGCATGAGCTGGAATTTACTGCAATGTACATAGAGGATTTTTTATTTTTAGAAACAGCCAATGCATTACACATCATTCAGCACAGGCAAAGACTCTGACACAGCTAGCCAAAATGATCAATGAGAACACGAACCCAGAGGCTACAGGAGCAGCTACTTTTTGCAATGGAAATGGAGTATGGGTCCTTCCCATTGGCTACCTGCTTTTCCATAGAAATTCTAACATTATTGATCACAAAATCATAGGATAGTTTGGGTTGGAAGGGACCTTAAATATCATCTGGTTCCACCTCCTTGCCATGGGCAGGGGCACTTTCCACTAGATGATGATGGACATCATCATTTCCTGGGTTCACAGAAGTGTTGCTGAGATTATTGACTTATTCAGCAGGAGCCACCAGGTCATTCATGACAGGTTTACTGAGTCCAGTGAGCAAGTAGCCAGAGATGACACAGAACACGGACCTTTTGTGTTTGGTATTTCATTCAAACATGGTGTTTGGAACTGGAGCCTTTTTTTCTCTCAGAGCTTTGATGATTTTGGCTAGTGAGCTGCTGATCCCACTGATAGAGCCTTCTGAACATTGCCCATGAGTAAAATGCAGTGTTGAGTAGTTCATTTTAAATTAAGAAGAGATATATTACTAAAGCACATAAAAATATCAGAGAAAACACTTCAGGGACAACAGCAGAAACAACACCATCACTATAGCATCCCCATGCTGCAGGTTCCATATCACTGAGTAATTTCACACCAATATGTTGATGCTTTTTAATAGGGACAAAGAAAAACCTTTCCCAGGATTTCTTTAGGAAATTTGTTACTTGAGGTGAAAGCGAGACAATCTCTCCTGCAGTCCTGCATATCCAAATCCAGACAAAACCCCACGTGAGCAGTTCCACAGAGATGTAGATCATAGGAATGAAGTGGCCCTGGATGGACTTTTTTCCACATTTTCAATAATTGCCATTTTTTTTCACCCACTGCTCTGTTTTGGTGGCAACAATAGAGTTGAACTGATAGCAAGTTCTTTTGGAAACACAGCCCTGTAAAACAGATTATTGCCAAACTGTTCCGAATGGCAAACCAGGAATTGGTTCAAACTATCTCACCACATCTCTTCAAACAGCTCATGTTCTTCCCATTGGCGCCTACAAAAGCAAACACCAGTAGTTGTCTTTCTAACTGGTAGCAATGTTCTGCATGGGTGTCTGTCTTCTCATTAGGGCTGTTTCTGCCCAGCGTCGTTTTGAATCCTAAAAGAGAATTATGTAAAGCTTTGTCAGCAACTTATATGTGGAAGAAGTGTTTAAAGAAGTCAGACACCATGGTTAGGAAGCCAGTTGTTCTTACCATGTACAACTTTGTTTCCTACTGAGTTACACTTTTGTTTGTTCAAAGCAGGATTTCTTTGTTTTACAGTAAATACCTGTCACATAGTAACAGAAATATTACCAAATAATAATACATCTAATGTTAAGCTCCTTGGTCTAGAAGCTTTTAATGAAAAAAAAACCCCACATGTTCCTGATAAAAAATAATAAATAATGTCACCATTTCTTTTTACATTAAAAATATCTGTACACCATTATCCAATATAACAAAGTACAATTTTATTTTCTAGGCCCAGTGTGGCATCTCTGGGTTAGATCTTCATCTAAAAAGGGTAGAGGCTCATGGTCTTCATCCTGCATACTTCCTACTGCATGAAACTCATCCTCCCAAAGTTACGAAGTCTACAGCATTGCCTATCCTTTCCATGCAAAGGTGGAAGCAGCTCACAAGGAACATAGCAACATCTACATGCAGGAAGCAGCTAAGGACTGAGGTCTTTGCAAACAGAGGTGTGCGTATGAGGATATTTGAAAGTCTTGAAACTTCTTGCTTCAGCTGGAAGAGAACAGAAACAAATAAATAGAAAAATAAAGGCGGAAAATGTAAGTAGAAGTCTATCTTCCTAATGTAGCTTTTTAGATGGTATAACTTTCAAGATGGCACTTGGTGATCTATTACAGACTGACGCTGTTTCTCGGCCAACCTTTCTTCTTGGTAAGAATGCCCAAAGTCTGCTCAGATGAGGACAGCATTGGCTTTGAGGGCCACATCCCGTCCATCGGCCTCTGAATGGCAAAGGATGGCAACTATCTTTTAGCAGCTGGGCTGGATTGAGAGAGTGCTTGCAGGGCCTTCTGATAGAGTGAAATGTCCTGTGGGTCCCACTCCAGCTTGTCAGGCACTATATGTGCCCTGTGAGTCTTCTACTAAAGAACTTGGCCAGGAAACACAGTAAAGCATTTACAAGGAAAGCTCTAAAGGGTAGGGTGAATCAGCAGCTCATGCTGACCTTTTACCAGTAACTGCAATCAAGGGGGAAACATTTCCTCTTCTTTTGCTAAAGAAAACATAGTGCTGTTTCTCTCCTGACAGCATCCAGTCACCGCTGGGCAGGATCTTGCACAGAGAAAGCGGGCATTTAGTCTCACATTGTGTAGGGCTTTACTCAGAACTTGTAATCTTTTAGGTCATATCACAGAACAGAAATGGCCTGTGCACAGATGGCAGCTGGAAAGGAACATCAGAAGTCTATGTCCATGCACTGGGTGGTTTGTATCTTTGTTATTTCCTTACATTGATGGATATCAGCTCACTCCTGGAGTAGGGCTCTGAGACAGTCATATAGCCCAGCTGCCCTTGCAGATACAAGAAAGCCTCCTCAGCCATTCTGTTCTACCTTCCCATGCCCCCATAAATCTACCTACATGCAGCTGGACATTCATGTGAAGTCAGGGCAGGAGGCAAAATGACAATGCAGATGAATAAGTATTCATAAAGTCCTGCTGTCCATGAATCCTCTGATTATCCTAAAGGAATCTGTCCCTTCAGCTGAGCTATTCCTCATCTAGGACTGTGACTAGAAACAGGACTCTTGGGATTCAGGGTCATTGTGGATGGGAAGCTTCTCGTGTTCCTGATGATGCCCATTATGTAAAACAGTGTACCTGGAAGTGGAAAAACATAAAGAACAATTTGTTTGTGCTAGTTAAAAGGATAAGCTAATGTAAAATGAGTTCTTCAAAACCCTGTAGTACATCTTAAGAGACAGTACATCCTACAAATATCCACATCCCACATTAAGCAAATGTGAATCCCTACTTTGTTCCATGGCAGGACTAAATCTTCAGTCTGACACAGTCAAGGCAACCCCTGAAAACCAAGAACCTGGGAACATATTTAAGGAGCATCTGGTAATGAGAGGGAACCAGATCAAAGAATTAAGAAACACTGATCCTCTGCAGGTGAACTAAGCTAAGGCACTTCAGTTAATGTCTTCAATGCAAGCATACAAAGGATCATTTGAGGCTAACTAACTTGGGAAGTGAATACTTAAGATGAGATGAAGACCAACATTTCAGAGCATTTTCACTTTCAAAAGGAAGTAGTCTCTAGTATTGTCTTACTGAATACAGCACTTACCAGTGCACTTCAGGTCTTATGTCCTTGGGTATCATGTGATGCATATACCTTTCCCTAGTCCAAAGCTTACTGGGAATCAGGTTTCTGTTAGGACTTTCCCCTCCCGAGTGTTTAGAGGTGTAGATGTATTGTTCCTCTCAGTAACAAATGTCTAAGGCATACCTGAAATATTGCATCCCAATAAACATTAAGAAAAGAAAAAAACCCTAAGAAAATAAATAGAGGAATACACTGTTCTGCTGTTAGCAGAAGTATTGTCAGCCTCAGGATTTGATTGAAAAAGCATTAGAAAAAAGGTCAGGAACTCCTCATTGTCTACATATGCAAAACCTGATCCTATGACATCGGTTTACTTGGTATTAATTATCTGTATGCATCTCTTTCTCTGTTGAGTATATCTGGGACTTAGGCTCCTAAGGAAGCTGCTTACAAGCCCCTGAAATGTCTGAAGTAGATGATCTGAAGATCCTAAAAATGACATATCTGTTAATTCCAGTAAATCAGCAATGGACTCAAAATGAAAGCCAGGGTATAAACTGTACTGTCTGTCTGGGTTTCCCTGCTGAATATTCCTGGAGGAATTTACCCTCTAGGGTACTAGATGCAGTTTTTCAACATGGTCAAGCTTGGCTGCCTTAATGCAGATGACTGTATGTGCAGATATGTCCACGGAACATACCCCCCCCCCCCTTTACCACTCCATCACTTCAAATAATGATCATAACTATCAATAAATGTGCTAGTTCTACTGACAAGATACAGACTTGATGTAAGAAACAAGAAAAGACGGTTTGCGTCTAACACTGAACAGGCACTCCGATTAGATGACCATGGAGCATACAAGTCATAATGTAATTTAAATTCTATATACCAAGTCAGACATGGCACATTGTGTGAGGCCATCCAGCAGAGAGACCTCTAGCATGGCCTGCTACAAATGGTGATACAAAGGATGAGAGCCAGGAGACCCCCTGCTCTGTGAACAAGGCAGACATAGCTCAGAGCAACTCAGGACTTGCTCAGAAGCACAACAGACAGGCAGTGAAAGCTGACTTCATACAGGATATCCAAAGAGCCAAACCTTTCTTCTTCTTCCTCTTCTGCAGTAGTCAGAAAACAGTTGTGCAAGATCAGCAACTTAGCAGGAGATGCCATTTGTTACAAAGGTGCATTAAACTAAAAAGAAGTCATTAAGGTGTCCCAGGGTCTCGTGTGGCACAAAGTGTCTGAAGCCTCTGGCAGTTAGCTCAACAATTCCAGCTGTTTACCCTGTGGGGAAAGAGGACGGTAGGAGAGCAGGAAAGAGCATTCATATGCAGGGTGCAAAGGCTGCACTGCAGGGGTGATGCCTTGCTCTGGCGTTGGCACATCATTCCTAAAAATCATACCAGCATCTCCAGGAAACTGTTAAAGGAATCCTGTGCTGGCAGGGGTTTGTGTTACCAGCATAGTTTTCGCATAGTGTGGTTTTTCCCTTCAAAGCTACCCACCAGCTTCATGGCACCGATTTAGTGTTGGATAAAAGACAGGATTGCAACAGCCCTGCTTTTTTTTCACACCATCACTTCTTAACTGATCTGGTCTCTGGAAACACGATTAGTTTTTCAGGCATCAGTATCTAAGGGAAGCAAGCTTCAGAGAAGAAGCAAAGCTGCACTCATTTCAGCCTCACCTAGAGGAACACGCAGCTAAGGTGCCTCAACTCCCACCCAGCTGAGAAGCCAAGCACCCTGAGATTTATCCTGCTGACCAGAAGAGGAGCACAACACCCAGAACTTGCAGGAGTGGGCTGAATGTTTTCAGATGAATTTATCAAGTAGGACTGAGTAATGAAAACGGCTGAGGAAGCCATAATGTGTGAGCAGGAAAAAAATGAAAAAGGTTTAAATGCATTAAATAAATTATGTGCAGCAAATTAGTTGCTTTGCTTTCCTGCCTATAATGAGTTCCTTCGATGGGATTTGTACACCCTGGCATGTTAAGCTACCAAGCTGAATTACAAATAGCATCCCAGCCTGCTTCTGACCCCAGTAACCAACTCCTCCCAGAATTGGGGGTGAGCGTTTCTGTCATTTCACCTGACAGCTTTACCCAGATTGTAAACACCACCACCCAGCAATAAAGCCCAATAATGAAAAGGCATTACCACCTATAAAGCTACCCTGCTGCAGGCTATTCACATACTTGCCAAATGGTACTTTAATTGTGATGATGACCAATTTGGAGATAATTGCTTCTGCATCTCCTGCTGCTTCTGACAGTCCAATGGACTCTTTAATTAACTGGTTAGATTAGCTCTCAGCACAGCAGAGGGGAGCTGTGTGGGTTTACCCTCTGTAGACCCACGACCAGAACAAGGAGCTCCAGCATTATCCTGCAGAACTTGGAGAGAGCAGATGAGAAAATATCAAGGAGATGCAGTGGCTGTTTGTGATCTCTCCACTTTTGCTCCCTGCAGGGCTATCTCACATATCAACATGCAGTTTGTTAAGGAAGCAATGCCAAAATCTTGCTGGTCTTTGGCTTCCCCTACTGTAACGAAAAACAGTCACTGGTTTTCACAGAGCCTAAGGTCCCTATCTAGCCCTCTCCTGATGGGCAAATTCCTGGCATCCAGCTCCATCCCCCAGGATCATGCCTTACTGGAATGCAGTGCAATCTGGGGCTCCTGGCTCTGAGGACAAAACCCAACTGCATCCATTTCCTTGGCAGAGCATGACCAGGAGGAGGGGCAGCAATATCCTGATGGAGCCTGCAGCCACTGGTCTGGCTTCCAGAAGGGAACCTCTATCTGGAGATGGTGCCCAGGGCTCTTTGGACAGCGGTGAAGGGACGGGAATTGGAAGATACCTGACCTTCCCCAAAAATGCTTCCTACGAACCCTTCATGCTTGCAGTACCTGTGTAAAGCTGCCTACGCTGGTTACACATACCCACAGCTCCTCTGCACCAGAAGTGCTGGGGAAGCCCAGCCTGTGGTTCTGCAGCTGATTTACCTGTGAATTACACCCCTGGTTTTTAATGGTAGTCCTTGTTCCGACCACTCCTACCCATCCTTCCTAAACTCCCTGTAAACCCGAGTTCATCAGCCTGTGGGCAGTTACTCCTGGTGGCTGCTGCAAAATGCAAGGTGCCCCTTGCAGGTACAGAAACTGCGAGGGTTTGGATCTCATTAAAAGGTACTGCTCATTAATAACAAACTGACTGAGAGCAAAGACAGCCTTTCCCAGCTACAGCTGAATTCCTGCACTTCCCAAAGCCTCTGAACAAACACTTGGCTTAGCATTCCCTCAGCAGCTCTGTCCCTTTAGCCCTGGCAGGAGAAACTGTTTTACCTAAAGGGTCATAGTAATAGCAGAGGAAAAACGAATAAAATGAATGCCTACGACTATCGAAGCAGGTGGAATGGGGGTGGATTGCTGTGGGAAGCCACCCCAGCCAGCTCTGGGTGCACAGCTGTCTGCCTTCAGTTCAGTAACACACATGCTTACATTATTAATTACTTCCATTTCTGATCTGGCAGAAGGTGGTTCCTGTTGTCCTGACATTCACTGGAGACTGAGGTGAGGCTCTGCATCTGTCCCTGGGCTGTGTTGGGAAGGGTTTGTTTTCTGGGGGGGATACAGGGAGCTGTTAACTTGCTGCTCCCTGGGACTTCAGCCACCTAAATCCACTGCCCCTCTGCCAGGAAAATGAATAACACATTGTCACCAGGGAGAAAAGAGAGTTTGCACACACATTCAGACATCAAGGGGTCAGTGTTGCTGCAGAAGTAGGTGGATGGGTGCATTTATGTAGTATGTATGTGTTAGTGGTACCGCCAGGATAGCTTGGGTCTCAGCTGGCTACACAAATGGCTGCAAAGTCTGGGGATTAGCTATAAACCATACAAAAAGCTGATAAGCACCAAGTTTCATTGTATTGGAAAATCTTTTTGATAATCTTTATATTATAAATGCAGAATAGTTAATGCAGGAGCTTCGAAATAATACAAGAATAAAAGAGAAAAGCCTTTATAAAATTATTTCAACTACGTACTGTTCTTAGCTGCTCATACTAAATCATTTGAAGTCTGTAATATCCTCCACCACCGGCCATACCAGTGACCTTACAGATGAGCTACCTGTGAGAGTCTCCTACTAGCTCCACACTCACATAATTCAGGACAATTACCCCAAATTGAAATGAAACTGTGGCCCTCAGACATCGCTGTCCTGGGATTTGGGGTTTGTGGCTGGTGGTTCATTAAGGACTTCCTGCTGGACTGGTGCAGAGTCAGGCAAGGAGCAAGTTTGAACTGTGGCATTCTTGAAAATTTGAAATAATAAGAAAAGAAATAAATGTGCAGGTTTTGTGGCACTGCAAATTTTCCTGACTTTGTGCCAGTTTCTATCAATTTGTCCTTAAAAAATCATCAAAACCGATAATTCTGTGAAAATGACAAGCCACATTTTTCCTGTAAAGGCACTGCAATTTGTTGCTGTTTTGGGCAAAATTAATATTTTTATTTTAACTCTCTTTTCCCCAACTGCTTTCATTCCAAATGAAAGATTTCAAATCAAACCAAGCATTAAATTTCAACAAAACTGAAACTCTGCAAAGTCAAAATCCATTCATGTTTTCCTGACAGTGGCATGCTGCAGTCCAAACTGAGCAGAGATCTGTTGTGCTGAGCTCTGGCAAGCTCCTTTTGGAGACAGTGCATCCCTGAAAAAACAACAGGCCCATTTAGTTTGCAATTAGGAGATTTAATGGGTTGGAGTGGATGTTTAATGGAGGTCAGAGCATGAGAAACATGCAACCATAAAGACATACTTGCTAGGTCAAAAATAATGAGTTTCAAGCTGAAATCAGAGGTACAAAAAATGCTTTTCTTGCTCCCCAAAAGTTTTCACAGTTCAAATATTTTCCCATTTCTGATGTGAAGCAAGTCTGCAACTTCCCATGAGACAGAAAGATGAAAAACCTCAAAAGAGAGCACCCCCAATTGATGTTCAAGACCTTTCTCTGCCTCTTCTCAAGGTGACTGATCTAACCACTGTATTACTGGCAATTTTGTATGAGTGAGCACTCATCTGAATGCTGCCTCTTTCATTTTCTCCTTGCGCCAGTTGTTGATTGCCAGCACTCCAAGTGAAACATTTCAGAGTATGTTCCTTCCTTCATATCCAACTACAAACCACCCCAGGACCCCAGAAAACTTCTTAGTAACAGCTTTTGTGCAGCCAGTTCGCATCTCTGAATGTCATGACAATAGTTGCAGAGGCAACCAGAAAACACAGATATTTCTGGTTATTCTTAATGAACCCAATCAGTTTTTCCACTGTTCTCCCATTCCTCCCACCTTTGGTTCTGGTCCCAGGGGGCTCAGGGAGGCAGACAGGAGTCCTGCACCTTTGCATCTCATTCTCCACTACTTCCCCTGAGTTCTGCCTGCAAAATTTTGGCAACCCTATGGCTGTGCCACAGCTGTGGGGTACAAGAGATGCCAATTGCTTTGGTGCAGAAGAGCAAAGCTTTAAGCCATAGGACAGCTACAGCTTTTTTTCTGAGCATCTCACCAGCAGCACAGCCCTCAGACTGCCCGCTGAATGATGATCGGACACAAGTGGCATCTTGGGGTAACCTGAGTAGGACATACTCGTAAGGAGATGTGAGGGCCAGGAATTAGAACCTGGATAATGTCCAGAACTGGAGAAGTAGAGAGTCCTTCAATCTGAACAAAGAGACCTTGACACTATATCTCTGCTTTCACCTGTGTTCAGATCCTTAAGTCTTGGTGTAAAAATAGTGGGGCAAGTGGTCTCTGATATAAAATACTGCAAAGGAGATTGAATGAATAGAATTGTTTCCAGATCCATCACAAGGCTGAATCTTGGAAAGTGAAGCCGGTATAACAGGATTTCCAAGAAGGAAGGCAAATAGGTGATGATCACTCCCAGTTACACTACGAAGCAAATAATATCTTGTTATCTGCAGAAGCACTCAGTAAAATTGTTGGGACTAGAGAAAGAAAAGATGTTACTATGTAAGAGTAAGTGGTACTTGTAAGTGATGAACTGTGACGATGTACACTTTGTTGAGCAGAGAGTGCCATTTTAATAATGGGATCTCCCATTATTGTACTCAACTGTGTAAAGATGATAGAACCTAGAAAGAGTTTGCGCGTAGGTAGAAGATGGCTGGAGCCACATTTGAAGTGGAACTGAGTGTCCAAATTGAATAAAGAGTTTAAGCTTTTCTTAGATTTGAAAATTTTCTTGGTCTACAATTTATCTTTCCTTGCATTTGTCTTTAAGTCACAGCTGCCAAACTCCTCAGTGGTTTCCTGTCTGGAATACATGCAACAGCACTATTGTGTCTTCACACTTACTACAGTGTCCATTTCGCAAAGCCCCATTTTTTTCAGATGGACTTACAGAAAAAGAATAAACAACTCTCTTCAACATCAAACTGCGTCTACGGTTAACAATCATGTGGCAGACCAGAGTAGGTTATTTTAATGAACACATCATTCTGAAATAAGCCTTCCACCATCTGTTCAGTTCCATAATTATAAATGCAAACAACATAATTCATAAATGCACTATAAAAGAAAGGAAAAGAGAGAACAGCTTAAGACAACTGTTTGTTAGTTATTCCAGACAGTGATGCATCTGCTTACTTTATTCCTGTTCTAGGAGCAGGTAGAAAACAGTCTTTTAATTCTGCATTTTTTGGCAGTCACTAACCCATAGTAAATGATTGCCTGTAGATGATATCTCTCTGTAGAGATATCATTAATGCAGTATGGTTTCTGGTTGGTATCATTATTTAGGCGTGTCTATGATGGATGTGCCCAAGAAAGATCCCACAGACCACCTTGAATCACAGTGGGCCAGGAATAAACTTGGTTATATTTTCTAGAACATCAGGAAAGAGCCTGTGCCATTGGAGTGCCTTCCAGGGTCACAGGAGCTAAGGGTAAAGATGACGATGCTGTTGTCTTCCTGAAAAGATGCTTTTGACATTTTTGAAAACTGGGAAATCTTGTGAAACAGTCAAAACTGAGAGGAGTGTAAATATAAAATCCAAGAAACTCTGGAATTTGATATTATAATCTGTGACATTTTTCAATTTGAAAGAGGAAAATTAAAATCTAAAATACACAAAATGCTAAAATTCATTGAGAACAAAATATGTTGTTTTGTTCTCATTTCCTGTTGAAAAAATCCAAACACACAATCCAAATTAAATGTATTTTGATGAAACATTCGATTTTAATTTTCAAAAGGCCAGTACAGAATTGTCCCTCTCTCACAATTACCAGGTTCATAGACGCCATAAAATTAAAAGCTTTCTCGTAACTGCAGTCTCCGAGTTGAATGCCTCATGCTTCCAGCCACTAAAGTGAACTTTCACATTTGGCCATCAGTAGAAAATCATTATAGCAGGATAAGAATACCCCCTACCTACTCAACATGATTCCTGTGACAAAATGGAACCAGAAATTACAAGCTTGCTCTGTTTTATTGATACATATCAACATTACAGAACAATGTAAATGGTTTCATATTCAATGCTACAAAGCTTGCAATAGATCTAACACTTCCAGGATGAAGAGCTCCTCTTTTTTCTTTGTGGGTTTCTCCTTTCTTCCTGTTCCTGCAATGAACGAGATACTTGCAGGATTTCCTAGCAATAAGGTTTAAGCTTTTGTGTATCATCTTTGTGCTGCATCTGATTGACCTGCAAGCCAGAGACCAGCGTGTTATCAAAGGTGAGTTTAACAAAGGTAGGTCTTTCACTGCACCTTCACATGACTACCTGTGTCCTGCTTCTTCCAATTAGCCAATTCAGAGAGAATTTCTCATCTAAATGTGTGAGAAACCAATGAATATAAAAAGTGTGTGAACTCAGAAAACACAGTGGAAACTGCTTGAAGAGGACTCCCGCTGATATCAGATGTATTCCCTTCTAACTTTGTAGAGATGGTACACTTAACGTTTGTCTCTTGTTTGCTCCCAACCAAGCGTGCTGGAGGAAGCTGGATTTCAAACCAGACAAACCCAAGCGTGGGGATAGTGCTGTCGTCAGTATGGCTGGCTGCTGCTGCCGCCTGGGAGCTGTTAGCCTGGACTGCAGACGGATGTCTCCATCCCCTCCTGCTGTGCCTATTTCTCTTCACTGCAAGCTGACAGCCTGCAGAGCCCACAAGATATGGTATGATTATCTGGGTAAAGTGGCTGTGGTAGATGATTTGCTAAATTGCCTACTGGAGCACTGGTGGAGAAACAGGCGACCGGACATGGTTGTTATCTATCTGTCCCCTTGCAGCCAGGCCCAGGAAAGCACAGTAACGTGGCAAAGAAAGTGACATCCACCCTCTGCAATGAGCCTGACAACAGGGAAAGTCCTTTGCCTTCAATGTCTTCTGTTCCAATCTTAGGGAAGGTTTATGGGAAGGTTCACCATTTATCTGTGTGTAAAACCCACCTAGTCACCAGCCTTGATTTCTCAAGCAGCATCAGCATCAGAGAGAAAATATTCCTAAATTCTTAAAACACCACAGCCACATTTGAAGTCTGTCTTAGTCTCAGCATTTGTTAATTTTTTAGATAAAGAGGGGCAAATACAGTGGAATATTCCTCCTTTGAGATGATGCAGCCCTTTGGGAAAAGATGGGTAAAATCCACAGAAATATCATCAAAAGTTCAGTTTTCCCATTGCAGCTAAATGGTGAAAATTCAGATCTGAGAAAAACATTTGGATTACTGAATTATTTATATGGATATGACAGGAATGTGGAATTTAAAGTCCTTTGTAGTCAAGTGTAAATACAAATTTGTCTCTATCTCATGACAAGTGTTTATTTTTTTCCACTCTCGAGCAGTTATGCTGACTATCTTAATTATCTTTAAATCAAATATTGCTGCTCAGACCTTGCGAGCGGGAACTAAGCTCTCATCATTCTTCACTAAATTTCAGCTAGAGGTTTTAAAACCAGCTGTCTCCAGCCCACATAATCCAGCCTTCAGTACATTTTGTAAGACTTCTACATGCCTCCTCAGATTTAAAATTAGCAGGGAGTGCTCCAAGTAAGCAAAGCCCTTGAGTGAGAGAAACACGCTGCGGAAAAACCTACTTTCTTTGATTCTAACAAGTCACAGGAAACAAAGAAAGCATCTGTTGATACGTTTGCTTCTCTCCTTTATTTTTCCATTGTTGCATTGTTCCTGAAGGATGTTTTCCTCAGCTGAAGCTTGCCTGTTCTCTCACTCTTACAATCCAGCTCTGGCTGCTACTTGCTCTAATGACCTGCAAGCTCCAGACAGGTTCCCAGACCACCTCAGTCAAACACGGGCCATGTGTTCCCATATTGTACCAGGAAAGTCACTGTAGCTACATGACAGATGTCCTCCAAAAGCGGAAGCATGCAGGTAATGCCTGGCAATGACTGCACTGACACACAGGCACTACTGCTTCAGGTTGATGTACAATAGAAACGTTTCTTGGGGGTTTTTTTTTCCCTGGCAAAACAAGACCAAAATCCTCTCCAGTTCATTTATTCCTGTGTGTTTACACTAGAAGCATATCTTCTTTAAGGAGGATGTTTAGCTCCTTTGAAAAGTCCAGGCAAATAATAAACTGAAATACGGTTTTGAAATAAAATGTCAGAACACTTCAGCATCTTGTTTCCTTTTCATTTTCTCCTGCTGAAAACATTTGCTGAATTTGACCCAATCAGTTTGTTTCCCTCAAACTGCAAGGATTCATTATTATCCTTTTTATTGCCATGCTCTATTTATGAGTTTGGTCTAAGAAAAATCATAGGAACACATTAACGCTACTTTAACTTCAGCAGCTAAATCCCAGCACACTGATCCTTTACTCAGAAGGCTCTTGTTCACTGAATGGAGGAAAATCATATTGGTTTCTCTGGTAGAGTGCTAAACACAACCCTTCACTTGGCACAGGAAATAGAAGGGACAGGGGCTGATTAATGAAGATAACTAATTAGGAGCCTGGCCTCAGTCAGCCAAGGCATTTCACATAGATCAGCAAAGAAACAGAGTCAAATTCAATAAAAAATAGGGCTGAAGGAACATATTTTTGTATGTCATTATCTCTGGGTACTGGCTAAAACCTTTTACATAATGTTATAATGGCTCATTGTTGTATTGAATAACAACCTCTTGAGATGATAATTACATTCTTGATAGTCATAAAAAGTTAAAAACAGGAATATGAGTACAGTTACTTTAATGCTAAGCAAATAGACAGACGCTAAGTGTGTGCTAATAAGAACAGAGATCAGCTACATTCTTCAGGGAGCTATTTTAAGAAATAGTTGATGGAAGATTATCGGGCACTCAGGTCACCTCAAGACTGCGGAGGTGCTTTTCCTATTTGATTGTGGGCAAGCCATGCTGTTTCTTTCACTGGGATAAAATAGAGGTAATAACACTTTGTATGCTTTGTCTTTAGATTTTTAGCCTCTTTTGATCAAACATTGTGTCATTTCAAATACGGATGTGTCTGGTACAACTAAATCATAGCTTGATTCAGGGCTGTGGTGCACCAGCAGCAGCAATCAATCACATAAAAATAGATTGTTTCAGTTTTAAACATAAGAAATGCTTTCCAGGACAGAGCAATCTACATCTGTAGGAAAGGTGGTTTATTTATTGAAGAACTTCTTTCCTCTACTAAATCCTTTGCACCCTCAGAAGCTGGGAATGTCCTGCCTCTGGGTCACTGACTGTTATGATGCTCTCAGGCTGGAGAAGTAAAAACAGGGAGATGGCTGAGCTTGCTTTGGACTTCCTGTTTCTCATTGCAGTCACAATAATTAGATTCCACCTTTCCCCTAGTTGTTTTAGCCATGCTTACTCAAAAGGCTGAAGTCTCCTGTGCTGTAATGGTCTCGCTGCAGCTCTGCAGTGCTGTGCTTGTGATGCTGGGCTGATGTCGGGATAGGATGCTCCCTTTGCACACAGCAGCACCCATTGCAGCTGCCCTCTCTTCTGCTGCCCAGGTAACACTGCTGTCCTCTCTTAAACTTCAGCATCTCAGTTTTACCTGACATAATTTCTGAGAAGGGGAACAGATGAGTCTGGCAGGGCACTGTGCATGTTGGACCAGACCTACACTGACCAGGTTTATTTTACATTGCATCTGGTGGAGATTGCTCTGAACATTCATTTGATGTTTGTCACTGTTGGCCAGTTATTAACTGTAACATGGATGTTACTATGATATTCCTGAGATGATTATTAATAACTTTTAAATAAGAACAGCAAACAATCTCTGATCGAAGAGGTGAGACTTACAGGATGCGATTCAGTGAACATATACGTTTGTGATTGTGTATAGCTTGTGTATCTTCGTCCCTACCCAATTCCTAGCTCTTGTCTTATGAAACCAAACCTTCAGTAGCAAGCAGCTGGACAGGTTAAATTTTTCAGTATGAAAAAGTGCTACCATTGAGAAATCTAATACTTTGGGAAAAGGTTACCAGATCTCCTCTGTGAGCCAGGATCACTGGGATGCTGGTGGCCTCACAGCTTTTCAGACATGAACCACCAGGGCTCAACTGACCCTCAAGTAAACCAAATAACCACATACCTAAAACACACCATCACTGTGGCCAGAGTGGTATTTTTCTGTCAGCCTGAACCAAAGCAACAACACTTAAATGAGAATGAAGTTTCTGTTTCCTGGAAAGCCGATAAAACTCTCATTGCTGATGCCCTTGTGCTCTCAGGGCCTGGCTGCATTTTCCCTTTCATGCTCAAGCAGGTACTTGTGCCTTCCAGAGCTGTCAAACATGGCAGCTTTTAAACAGCAAAACTCACATTAAAAATAATCAGCCTCATTATACCATTAGCAGCTGTAATCCTGTCAGAACAATACCTGCCACGTTTCTCCAGCACATCCCAAAAGCATCATACTCTCCTCTCCCTAGGAAGATCAGCAGTTTGTACCTCACCTCTGGCTGGGTGCAAGGATGAGAATCATAAGCAGCCCTATGCAGAAAAACACTCAACTTGGAATGTGTGAGGGACAACAACTCCCAGCTCCCTGTCACCCTGTTCATGGAGACCTGCTGGGGTGCTGCCACCCCCAGCTCTGCCCCTGCCAGCTTCTGGTGCTGAGTAGCGCTGTGGATCTTTAAACAGAAAGCTGATGTTAGCTAGTGCCCCTCCTGACCCTGCTGGAGGGCTTGAAGACGCCCCTCACCTTGAGCACTGACCTTGACTATTGCAAAATAGCAGCATATGGTGCCATCATTTAAAAATAAGCCTGCTTTGCTTTTTGTTTAGAGCTGCTGGAATAAAGTCTGGGGAAGCAGCCTTGGATCGCATGTCAGAGTGAATCAGGGGATGAAGAAGGCATCACCAGGAGGGTCCCCAATAACCTGGGTTGAAAGGTACTTTTTTCTCATTCTAACAAGCCCAGTGGATGCATTAGAGCTACGACAGGTTATCAGCTACCCCACGCCACCCCTATGCTGATAGGGCTGTATGACTTGCCATTACTTTATCCAGCCTAATTTTGACCATCCAAAGGGTGTTTCTACACTGGTTTCGTCAAGAAGCTACTTCATGTGCTAATGCAACCAAGATGATGGAGTCAGTCCAGAGATGTTGACTTCTTCCATGACAGATTTTCAACTTGTTAATGTTGTAAGAGTTAATGTTTTCACAAGAGAAACAAAAACTTGGGTAATTAAGAACAGAAAATAAGCTGACTTTAAAATTGACAAAGGAGTTATTTGTTTCCAGTGATTTAAATCCATTTGCTAATTATAAACACCTGGGTAAACAAGTAAGCAAATGAGTGAGGCCATTCAATGCCATGCTGCAGAAGACAAGCACTTTCCCCTTTTTTCCCATTAACTCTGTATTTCCATTTCTTTCTCATTAATGTTAACTTTGGCACCACATTATATGCTCTAATTACCTGCAGATTTTGGCCTACAATTCATTTTTGCACCATAATTAATGCAACGTTTGTAAGAGGCCCAATCTGATAATTAGGAGAGTACCTGGAAGTGCTTGCTTATGTTAGAAATACAGCAGCATGGCAAGAGTAGTTTATAACTACCCGCAGATGGGATAGCTCATAATAGGCTTCTGGTTTCTAAGTAAGGTGTTTCAATTACTGAAGTACAAGCAGGATCAATTATGAATATTCAAATGAAAGACAATGAATGGCTTTTAATATTGAGATCTTGCAGTCAGTCCAATTAGACCTTTCATCTGCTAGGAAAAAGCCACAAGCCATTTGTCGAAGCTGTGGAATGAAATAGTGGCAAAAACACTTGCAGTAGTTTCCTTGTGCACTGGAGATACCACAATTCCCAAATGCATTGCAGAGCAGCAGCCGTCAGACCTAACATTGGGTTTTGCTTGTCAGGATTCAAATGTGCCACAGTGTCAGAACTGCAGCTGACTGGGAAATGGGTGGCTTTTCTGCAATGACATATCCAGTGAAAAATGACAACTGCAGTTTATTGAAATCTTTTGGCAAAAAACTCTTCATCGTTTCATGTGCCTACTTTGTGGGTGCAATAACGGAACTTTTTTGTGTCAAAACAAGACTTTCTATAAAGAATTACATGTTTTGTAACAATTTATAGCACACGCATGTTGTTAATGTCAGTCACCAGTTTAAGTTCCTTTCTGTATAGCAAACTATCACAAACTCCCTCACAGCATCTGGGGCTCACGCATGTTCCCTCCTACTCCACAGCCTGCCAGTAAGTTTTCTGGTCACAGGGTACATATCATCCTTTCGTGCTTTTTGTAGGGCCAGTTCACACATGTGTCTATGCAACATCTATGGTTTGGTACCCTGATATCTTCTGGGTATCCTGAAAGTTGTGCAGTGAAACTATAAATAACTTAAGGCAACTAATGGTAAGATATGAAAATCCTATTTTCTGTTAATGGAATAAAAGAACCCAGTATTATGGTCAAAACTAATACTAAAGATCCTCATTGGTGTCTTTAACATCTCAACTACTATCTACTTTGGTTTAGGTTTTCTTAACTTCTAACTTAAGGTAAAGCTTCTTTGGCTACAGTAGCTGCTGCTTTTTCTCATCTAGGTATCCTGCTCCCAGGGAAGGACAGGTCGGACAGTAAACACCATGTTTTACTATGATATGTTGAATGGGAGTTGCCATTCTCCTTTTCTCTCTCCTCAAGGTTTTCCAATTTGTATTTCTATGATAGGCATTAACTAGCACATTCCTGACTTAGGCTGCTTCTCTCTTACAATCTATTAGCTATGAATTTGTAAAACTTTACATGTCATATTATGAAAAATATTACAATTGGCAAACTTTTGAGCTGTGCTCATAGCTACTGGTGTTTTGCAAGCATTTTATTAGGATTAAATGTCATACCACAGATGGTGACATTGGCAGTGGGTGCTTGATTTGAGTAAAATCTTCATATTCTCCTCCATACAGCCTTGGTTCGATAAGCGCATACCATGTTTTCCCTCAATGCACTAAGGACAGCAGCAAACCCTCCATGATCCACATCATACTCTGTCTTTCTCTATATGCCCAACTTGCAAACATTAATTCCTTATATCACTTTCATATAAGTTTATCTTCATTTTTAGCTTGGTTAAAAACAATACCAAAATAAGTCAGTAAGTACATCTTCCTTGGTGGTTGTGTTTTCATTCCCCTGTTGTTCTTCAGGAAGGATGATGCTTCATTTGCTCATCCACCTTCCCTGCCAAGAGCTATTTCACAGCTAGGTTATATCGTCTTCGGGAATGTGCTGGGGAGGACAGGAGGTGCCTTTGACAGCTTCTCCATTTCAGTATGATTCAGAGGTTGCTGAGTCCTCATTTTCTGTTAGCTATATCCCCAAACATCCTGTGATAATAGCCTGTTATCTGACTTCAGCCTTTCCAATCGCAACAGGAGTAGTTCCTGGACATCTGCTAGCAAGGGTCTTGGATGAGTGATGCCAGTTACTGCTCCCTCCAGGCTCAGGGACCCTCTGAACTCCTCTGTGCAAGAAGGACTTAGAAAAAACTTCTTATCTGAGCATCACAGCGAGCAGAACCTCATCTCTTCTGAAGAAAAATGCCAAGCTCAGCCTGAACATTTGAAAACAGCATTTCCAAGGATGCTTCTCCAAGCGCCAGGAGAGGGAAAAATCTGAAGCAGAAAGAGCATAACTGCAAACAGTTTCTAATGTTTGGAAGTGTGAAGAGAATCCAAGAAACTAGGGAGCATAATCAAAGCAGATATTTATTTTCTCATGGCTTTCATAAACCAAAAAGAGACTGTAGCAATCCCTTTTGAGATCCTTTGATACACAAATGCCTCGCAGATCGGGGCATGACACTTCAGAGGTGTACTGATCAATGTATCGACTTTGATCATAGAAGGAGGTAACTACTGCAATCAAAATATCTGGCAATCAGCTGGGAGAAACACATGATAAATGGTGTATGGCTGATAAAGTCATATTCCTTCCTCTGCTGGCACTGTTTAGCTTTCAGTTTCTGGGGGGAAATTTATCTTCAGGTGAAACGAGTAATTTATTCCATTTATTCTACTTGATGTAAAGTGAAATGCTGGCAAAAAACTCCAAATAATTATTTCATGAATAATGAATCTTCAGATTGACTCAGCCAAGTTTGAGTCTTTTAAGCATATATGAAGCTCTGGAGTTTGTTGGAATGGGTCTGTGGAATGTATATTTTCATTGACATTCAAGTCACATTTCATAGTTACACCTGCAAATGACAGAGAACAACCACAACAGTATGTGGTACCTGAATCCGAATGCTGTCAATATAGATCAGAAACGTACTTGTCTTTTGTGCTGTGGCAATAAACTTTGCATCATACAGGTTCAGAATAAAGAGGCTGATTTGCTTCAGATGGGAAAGATAAACCCAAAGTCATCAAATCTTGCAGCAAGACCACTCTTCTTAGCACACTCATCACTTCTTAGCACAGGTACAAGCGGTACAAGCAGTCTCCGCAGTACAATAACCCAAGCCCAGGAGCCTGGGAAGAAGAATGATGTCCTAGCAGGCCTCAGGAGCAAAACTTCCCTTCAATCCACAAATGAAACTTCTGTCTGCATGAGAACTGCTATTAGCTTACTTTAGGAATTTCTTTCTCCAGCACAAGAAATATCAGTACCTTATTTAAACAAAAAATGTTTAAAACGTAAAACCCAAACTAGATATAAAGTAAGCAAAATGCCATCTGTGTTTTTCCTCACTTTATGCTGGTTTAGGCCCTTTAGCCTAAGCCAACAAAGTTATATTTGTTAAGTTTGCTTTACAGGGTGGGACCATGACCATGTCAATGCAGCATCTTCCCTAAGACATCTGCTTACTTGGCTGAGCTCTGCCGAGTCTTTGTAACTAACGGCATCTCAGAGGCTACTGCTGCCCAAGGGTCTAAAGAGAAAATGCTGCTCTGTCAGTCAAGCACATCTATTAAAATAAGCTGGAAACGTTCAGATAAGGACTTAAAACTTTGAGAATACCTATATGTGCTGCCGTGGAGGTCAATTCCTCCAGGCAGAGCTGGTTTTCCTGGGCCAGGCTAACCACAGGGGCAATTTCTTCCCCCTGTCACATAATGAATCTCTCACTGGTGTCCCCAGCGCTTCAACCTATGGACCTGGTGTCAAGAGCACCGCAGTCCTATGCTGTACAGTACTTCAGATACATCATTGAGACCAACGTACTGCAGCTTTTCTAAGCCTTGGGTAAGTTGGAGGATTATCACCCACTCTCTGTGTCTGTTCGTGTTTGCACCTGTATGCGTAAGTACTTTATTTACCATGCTACTTTTGCTATTTCATGATTTCTTTTAGTGCTTCTGCAGATATGAGTAACTTTCAGGGCTCACAAAGTTTGCAAGCCCAACCTGTCCGTTGCTTTATATATTGCCTTCAAATTTAAAGTGCAGAAGCAAACAAGTAAGTCCAGACTTCTGAAAGTTGTGATATGCCCTTCCTTGGCTTCTCTTGGGCCTCTCTATTTTCTGCTTCAGAGAAGATGACATAGTCTATAAATCTCTGCCTTAGCTTCTGCTTTGGTAAATAAACACTGCTC
The DNA here is from genome assembly GCA_024733675.1 of Psilopsiagon aymara. Lineage (NCBI taxonomy): Eukaryota > Metazoa > Chordata > Aves > Psittaciformes > Psittacidae > Psilopsiagon > Psilopsiagon aymara. The sequence goes on from JANRGW010037118.1 coordinate 27,736, forward strand.
AGATTTATGTTTTCCTTCTTGAGGAAAAGCAAAGCAATGGTACATGTAGCAAATGGAACAGAAAACTGCATTTTAGCTAGCAAGTTTCAAATGTAACTGACTTAAGTTTTGGCTCAACTACAACAATCAGTGATCTGTCCTCTTAGGAAATAACCACAGTTTTGTACCTACTTTGTGTTACGTTGAGGCAATCTAAGACGAGCTTTGCCCAATAGTTTAGCAAAAGATCACATGCATGATTAGCATGATACTTGTTACATGTATGAAACACGACAATGCTTTGACCTCTTTTTATGTAAACTCATCTCTGCTTCTATAAAAATATGAAGGCGCATTAGCCCTTACAGGAGAAATACTAAGAGGCGTGTGCTGAACTTTGCCGATGTTTAGGTTTTATTATTTTACCAACGCTCAGGCTAAACCCTTTGCTTGCACACCTGACTGAGACAAGAGGGGCACAAAATCATAAAATGAAATACATAAACCTTTAGAATCAATTTTAAGTAATGTTAAATTTGATGGCTTTGTAACAGTAGCAATGGAAAATCACTGAGGTGCATTATAGACAGAGAAAAAATAGAGAGTACATCCAGAGAGCATACTGAGAATTCTTGTATAAGACGAACTGTTGTGGTTTTTGGCCTTTATGACCTTAGTATAAAATGAGTGTAAGAAAAATGGGCTAGAAGAACAGGACGTAAGGATAAGGAGCATCTGGAATGGCAGGGGTCCAGGGTGGGCTGCAGTTAAACTGATAAGTAGAAGGACAGGATGGTTGTTATGTCTATGGTGTTAACGAACCAAATAGCTGGTATAAGCATCTACTGCACGTGCTTCGAAGGCTGCCAGAAGTGATGAAGACTGTCGGAAGAAGTAAACGACCCTCAGAGACCACCACCACATTTTTGTACACATGTGGGGAACTTTCTGGAAAATGATGTAATCCATATGTAGCCTCATGAATATGTATGTATGCCCAGCAGCTGTGTAAGGTCGGCTTGTGTAACCATTCGGTGATGCACGTTAGGAGCAGCTATCTATCCCCTGTGTCTCCCAGCGCTGCAATAAATAATACCTCCTTGTCAAGTTGAAACCTTTGTTGGAGAGTTTGTTCCTGGGGTTTCCCCCGAATCATGACACTACTAGTTATATTTAAAAGTGAAACGATTTATCCTAGAATAGAGATCTCTGATTTGCCAAAGCACGTGGTTTTCACACATTGTGCCTCTAAGCCCTTCACTTGTGCTAGCAGTCACTTGTTATAAGCAAAGTTAAATATTTATCTTTGGGGGTATAAATTGTGGCACTGGTTTCCATCCAGAACTGTGCTATCTTAAAACTAATATCTGAGAAAAGTATTCTCTGGGGAGGGCGATGTCACACCCTTGCCTAATAAGCACATTCGAGAAGTGTGATTTCAGCCATGCACAGCAATGGAATTAGAAGTTTATAAACATCCCCTGTCATACTGAGAATATCAACACTGAGCTCCTGGTAAAATGTTCCTGTTTCTAAGCTAGATGTGACCGAGAGCTCTGAGTTTCTACTCCAGCTGCTTAAGAGAAGAGGAGAGTACCTGTTGCAGTTTGGTACACCTATTTTCATGACATGTCTTGTTGGCTCTGAAGCTTACAGGTGAGTTTAGTTGAAATCTCTGTGCTGAGTACACCACAGTAAAGTAAGGATAAAGCAAGCAAAAGAGCTTTGGGAGCTCACTGCTCTCTCTTCTTTACAATTCACCAACATGTAAAGACAGAAGAATCTGAAGGACTTGGGATGCTGAAGTCGCTGGCCCAAGGTTGCAGCTTATCTTGCCACCTTGTCAAAGCAGCCAACCTCAACTTTCTCACTTTCTCTGGAAGCCATAGAGCAATCAGCCCCCCAGGGCACCTCAGTAATTGCCTGCATGGTCATGGTAAGGGTCAGAAGAAGAGAGATGATCACAAAGCTCACAGCTCTCAGTGCATAATCACACCAATTATGGAAAGGAAAATACAAGAGTTTTAGGATCAGACACCCTAAAATGACAAGCAATTTTATTCAGTCACAAAGGTCATTCATGCAACAAGCAGCTCACCTCCTTACTTCAGCCCCCGACTGTTTGCTACTTCAGACCTATCAAATGGGTTTACACATCATGATCTCCACACTGAGCTTCCAGCCAGATCTCTAGGTGTTTTCCCTAATACTGTAGAATGGGTTATCTGAAATATAAGCCTTATTTAGCAAGAACAGATGGCAACTATACTGACACTGTGTTTCTACAGCAGTCTGAAAACTACTTTTGAACAGGACCACAGATCTGGGGGCTCCAGATAGACTCATAACCTCATACACCATCCAAAAAAGCAATTCAGTTACCAACATGAAAGACATTTCAGCGGACTCTACTGGCGCAGAGTGTTTTTTCTTGCTGAGCTTTACATCTTTTGAGTGATCGAAAAGCACTAAGCAAGGTCTCACAGTGATTAACAATGGTCTGAAGAATAAGGTTTCAGCTACAAAACTTGGTAATACACTGCCACTTAACTCTGGTGGGAGTTCCCAAACTGGCTGTGAATATGCCAGGAGAACACAACGGCAGAACACTGCAGTACTGAGACCTCAGACTATTTACAGGGATGCATGGCTTAACAAAAAGCTAAATTTTAAGAAATAAGGCTGTCATGGCTGAGAAACGAAATATGGAGAGAGGCCACCTATTGAGATGATCTACTCTATGGGCATTAGGATTGCAAACCAGAAGCTGAGAAAACCCCCATGTACCAGGAGACCCAAGAAGAGCTGCAGATTTCTGATTCCCGGGCAGGGATTCCCCACTTCTTGTAAGAACAAATCTCTGTCTTACTTGCTTTGACTTTTTTCCTTTTCTTCTTCTTTTTTTTTTTTTTAATTTGCCCAGAATAAATAAGCCTCTTGTTTGCTTTCTCTAGGAGAGATTTCTCTCCTCAAGTAAGAACTGATGACAGAGATTGCTGGAATTGTCCTTTCATTCTGAACAGGCTAAGAAATGCTAATTTCTCTCAACTATTGCATACAGCTGGTGTGTGATAATTCTGTTACACAGACAAACTGCTGCTATCAAAGATCAGAGAAATGAAGAACACACTTATCCAGCTGCTGTCTCAGGGAGGGCTTGTAAAGGAAGCCTTGTGTATATTTTTGCAGTGCTTTATCTGTGCCACCAAGCCTCCAGCTGCCAAGGTCCGAGCTGTTTAACAGGCATGCCTGTGTTTGGACAAAAAACCTGGGTGTATTCAGGGACTAAACATAACCTCATTCAATAAACCTGGCTGGTGAGGCTGCCACGGCAGTGCCACTGAACAGCATGTTCCCAGTATGTGCCTCCATGAATTCAGTGTGTCACAGCCGCTTTGTCTGCCCAGTTTTGAATTGCACAGTTTCATCTTCTCCAGCTGTAGATCATGTTGCTTAATTAATCTTCATTAAGTGTTGCGGGCACCACTTGAGCTCAGTTATCTTTTTATTTCATTACAATAACATACCATATAATGTTTGCTGTTTGATGGGATGTTTTGCACAATAGTTTAATCCAGAAACTGAAAGAATTAATTAGGTCTTAGAATAGGTCTCTAAACGGGTGGCCAAGTAAACTGCACGTTTGTCACAAATGCCTGGACTCATTAGTCATCATAGTCTATTGCTGATACTACACACACAGAATCAGAAACACGTTGCCCAACTCCGTGGCTCTCAGATCTCTGTAGGCTCTTCTCTAGTAGGCATCAGACTAATGTTAAACAAAGATATCTGGTGTTTGTCAGCTGGAAGGCTTCGCCACTGCCCAGGAGTGTCAACAGTTTCACTCTTGTGCCATAAACACGTACTTCCTGTGAACTGGCTCCTCTCTGTATCCCCAGCTATGGTCTATGGTCTGAGGCATCTCTCAGAAGGGACTTACTGCCCAGAGAAATCAGGCACACAGGACCACTGCTCCTGGAGAATCTTCTCAGTGTTTGCGACGGCTTCATGGCAAACAGGACACTTCCTTCCCTACCATCTGCCTGTGCATCTTTAGAGGGCTGTACTAGTTTGTTTCCTCCACAAAGCCCAGAGCTCCTGGCCTCCTCTTTTTCCTTGCCAAAAAGAAGCAGCGTCAGCAAAAAAATGAACATTACAGCAAAACACTTGCAGCAAGGACAAAGCTGAGCAAAGGCAGGGGACTCTTTGGAGAAGGCTGTAGCCCCTGAGCTCCTGGGGCAGCACGGCCATGACACTGCTGCTCTGCTGGGCTCTGTGCTGCTCATCAGTGTGATTTGTAGGATCCTTTGTTGTCATGGTTTTCTCACTTTGCTGCATACGGCTGTTATTCCTTCAGCAATACAAATGAAGGGAAGTACAATGTGGGCTGCACTGGCAGCAAGGTGAGGTACTCACCCTTGAAGATTAAAATGAGCACTTTCTCTCCCCCCACTCACCAACCCACCCAGACATATACAGTCAGTCAAACACACTTTGCCATAAAAATACAATACTTGCTAAAGAAAAAAGCATGCAGAGCCTGACTGGTTTTCTATCAAAATTTCCACCAACTTTCTGCTGCTTCTCGAACTGAGCAGGGAAGGTTGGAAGCACCAGCAATCTCTCCACGCGCAGGACACCTGGGTTTTGCAGGTTGGGAGGCGGATGAGAACGTGATGATCTTTTGACACTCAAAAATAAGTACTGGGGATGAACTGCTCTAAAGCAGCATGCAGCTTTCATTCATACTTCAGGAATCGGCTTCATCCAAATGGGGAGAAAATCCAGCTGGCCCAAAGCCCCTACAAGCTTAAATGCTGGTTTTCCAGTACATATGGCAGTACCATTCAAAGAGCTATGACAATGATACTGTTTATAGCTCTGAAAATGGCGCTGCCATCTGCACCATGGTGCAGCAGCTCTTGTCCCCAGGACGTGACTCTGCAGGAGGACCCTGCTCTTCTACATGCTCAAATGTCCTGCTAAGCACAGTGCAACTCGCAGGCTGTTAGTTGAAATAAATGAGAATGGAGACACGATTTTGATTGAGAAATCACTGCAGTCTTAAGGAAAAGCATGCTTGAAGTTCCTGTTGTGGTTGTCTGGAGGGAAAGACAAGGAGATGCTGGCTGCACAGTCTTCTGCTGCTGTTGCGACAGTTGGCAGTCGGGGAAGCCCCCAGCATGCTGTTCCCTGCAAATGCTAAGGAGGCTGTCGCAGTGGTGCAAATGGAATATAGTGACACAAGACCATGTGCACACTCATATACATGTGTGCCAGTTTCCTCTTTTATCCTGTGCTTTAACAGGAGAAAAAGGGAAAACCTTCTTCTCTCTCCTGATTCCCCCCCCCCCAAACTTGTTCTTTCCTTCACTTTTGATTAAAGACAAGGTGCTGCAGTGGAAGAACACTGCACTCCCCTCCCGGTCTAGTTAATAAATGATACACAACATCAGACATTAATTTCTCCTGGAGAACAGGCACATGGCATTCGCAGGGCATGATGCACACACTGCACCTACTTAGCAAGTTGCCAGATACCCACTTTCCAATTAATTCCAGTGTGCTGCTTGCAATGAAGCATTGATCGTTGCTATTGCCCTTTCCAGCCAGAAGTCAGATCTAGGCTGGGTATTTCCAGCTGCTCTTTGAGAGCAGTCTTCAAAATCAACAGATTTACACTTTGAAAAATTGTGCAGCCCCTCATTGGTGCTGCTGAAACATCTTTCCAAGACCACTCTCCTATGACTGCAGCCATAACTCCTATCAGAGATTATCCTTATTACACTAACTCATTGTTGAGGTAGGCATAAAGAGAAAACTGAGCTTCTCCTTCTCTTTGGCAGTGCCTTGCAGTCTCCAAGGGTAATTGTGGAAAAGTTCTGTGTCACAAGTTGAAAATACTTTTTCTCATGTCTGAAGCATTTGAATCAGCTGCGCTCCTATGAGGGGCACTGACAGCTTTCCTCTCTGTGCTTTCAAGCCTCATAAAAACCCCAGCAGGATCTCAAATAACTTTTCTGCAGCCTCACTGAGTATCCCATCAATAACAACTGTGATGAAATCCACTGGGGGACATAAACAAGGACAAAAAGAGAAGCAGAACAACAAGAAGCAGTTTTATCATCCCAGCTCTGCCTCTAGCCCATCCTAAATTGGTCCAGAGCTGACATAACCTGTGGAGGTGACAGTGGCTCATGGGGTTGGCCAGAAGACCACTGCCACGCTCTCAGTAGCTGCTTGCTCTCTCTAAGCTCTGCATCCTCATCTACACAGAGCATCCCTACCATGTACTATTTTTTTGCCTTCAGTTTAACAATTAGGGATGGTATCACAAGTAATTCAGGGATTTAAAGTGAGGTTAATGGAAGGGCTAAAATAGCATTTAGAGAGTTGAGTTAAAGAAATACAAACAACTTAATTTTCTATTCACATTATAATAGAAAGGGTTCTAAAGGACAACACAGTCTCAGAGAAAACATCTGTATAGTTTTGAGCATGTATTTTCTGAGTTTTAGTTTGATTTTAAAGACAAGACTTGCCGATGCTTTGAATTGACTAGGCCCATGAAGGGAATGCATTACACAAGGTGCTGCTTGGTTTACGAAATCATTGTTCAAAAGCACAGTCAATCCTCTGTTTTGAATACAATTTTGAGGAGCTATGGATTGCTTTCTGTAGTATTTCAGGAAATGCATGCTGTGAAAGCTTTGTAAATAACTGTTTAAGGGAGCAGGAATGTAGGAGCGTGTTTTTGTGTTTCACTGTCTCTGTAAGTAATCATGGAAGCTCAGCAATGGCTTAATGAATCTGTTGGAAGACTTCTCCCTTTGTGAGACCCTGTGGAGATCCATTTGGGGACCCCACAAATGTAGCGTCCTCCCAAAGTGACATTTTTTTAGCAGCAATTACTTGTACCAAAACACTGTAGTGCAGGTTCATTCTGCCCCGATGCTCCAGCTCTGCTCTGACTCACAAAGTGAACCTCTCATTATCTTTCACCAGTGACACTCAGGCAGAGTCACCCACCTCCTTAACAAAAGAAATAGAGTAATCCACATTAAATGGGGAGGCAGCCCCAACCAAAGTACTGCTCTTAACTAGCTCTATCATTACAGCCTGCCAGGGCTTATAATTTCATCACAATTTCATGTTTCGGAACAGCTAAATTGACTTCCCAATGAATTATATGGTTCAGAGATTGCCTTGGCAGCCTGTATGGCTTTTTTTTGCAGACCCTAATCAAAGTAGTGGTGACTTTAAAGACTGTGACAAATAAGAACTGGCCTTAGCAGCATCAAATTGTGAAATACAGCTCCGCACATCTCACAACCAGGATAGCAGGAGTCCATCCTGTAAAGGAGCCCGCCATGCCATGGGGTCAGATCCCTGATCACTGCTAGTTATGGACAGCAGTGTAAGAGACACTGGGCTGTGCTGATGTAGGATGAGCTGCCTCTGCCCATGGCAGCAGGGTTGGAACTAGATGATCTTAAGGTCCTTTCCAACTCTAACTATTCTATGATTCACGCAAGTGTGAACTAGCTTGTGCCAGAGGCATTTGGTGTTTTGTCTTTGCTCCTTTCTGAAACTGAGCTACTCTCACTGTTGCCTTGAGCTGGAGAAAGGTATTTTTCACTTCAACCAGGAAAGTGTAAAACCCTACCAGACCAGATTGGTACTGTTCTGTAACTGTTTAGCATTGACACAATTGACTATACTGTGGAAAATCAAGATTTTTTTTGTCTCTGTGATGAGCAGAGCAAGTGGAGAGATGTTATGTTCAAGTGGTAGGGGGTCATAGGATTTGGCAGCACCTCAGTTAGCTTGGACTGCTCCAGAGAGTTAATTATCTCACCATAAAGCAAGTTAGCAGCACACAGAGCTGGAGAATGTAGATCACCATTTTCTTGTTCCCTTCAGTGGAGGTATTTGGGAGAACTGCAGTCAAGATAGATTACAATTAAGTGATGGACATGTCAAGCAGTGTTTGTGTAGGGATAAGAGCATGTGGCCACATGATGGGAAAGGGCAGTGGAGAAATTGCTGGAGGGAGGAAAGCAGACACAAAACCAAAAGGACACTTCACAAACACCTGACATACAGAACTGAGGGAGTAACAGACCCGTTAGACGTCTATGTCTGAGATTTAGACCTTTGCACACTGTGCTCAACCCCCATCTAATTATGAAGGCTCAGCACAGTTTTTTAGATCCCTAAATGCAAAGAATACAGAAGAGTCAAGAACCTGCTTCAGGCAAAAACGGCAGGAGCCTCCTAACCTAAGTCTGAGTGAGTCTCAGCTTCCAGCTGCATCCCATCGCTCACACAGGCTGGCACTGGTGACAGCAGCTCAGTGAGCAAAACCAGATTTGGAGTTCAGCCTTCATGTCATTTTATCCCAGAGAGAGTAAGATTTGTTTCTTGCCCACCACCTCCAGACTTGTCACTGGTTTTTGCATACCAATTCCTGCTTGCATTTTCTGTGGAGTTTCTTCCATTCTGCACAAGTATATTTATGTATACATGCAGTACAGGATGACTTTTTAACTTCTGTGGCTAATGCCCCTGCTTAGGAAAAGGAAGGTGATGTGAGTGCCATCTTCCAAGCCAATAACTGCTTAAATACATCAATATCAAGCAGCCCATCAGCATCTGAGAACCAGGACTACTTGCCCTCTGCATCCCTTTAAAAAAAAACATCTCAGAGGAATGTGACCAGCAGAACAAGGGCTTCTTTCACCCCACCTCACTGTTGTTGCCCTGTGAGCCAGCGCAGTTTACGTCCCCCATGAAGCTTTCCAGGTGACATGACATGACGAAAGTGTCTTGTGGCCTGAGACTGCGTTTGCACTCTGTGCATGCCTATGAACAGACATGCAAAAATGAGTTGAAGACAGACAGCTGCTCCTGGACAGTTGGCTTGGATAAAGGGGAAACTTGCAAAATTACAGTCTCCACTGGGAGTGCTCATAGGCAATGGAGTTCTCCTTGAACTGAGATAGTGCTTGTTTATGATGTTCTTCAATGCTGTAGAACAGTGTCTTTTCATAGCTGGAATGTGGCAGCAGGGTGCTCGTATCCAGAGCCTGGCCAGGCGAGGGTAACCAGGGACAGCAGGGAAATAGGGCAGCAGGAAGCCTAATGAGCCTCATGAGCGCCAAGTGCCTCCCTGGAGAGGAGGAAATAAAAGAGCAAAGGTGGGAGAGCAGCAATGCTGGGTGCTGCAGTGGGTGCAGTGATTAAAGGACCTCTGCTAGTGCTCGCTTGTCCTGGAGCTCATCAAAAAGGTGAGGGAAAGATATGAAAGGTACTATGAGAAGGAGTGATAGCTGTGCTAATCCTGCTCTCATTGACAGCTATTTCAGCTGAGGGGATCTTTGTGGGTTGGGAGTTATGGGGTTTGTAGCTGGGCTTTTCCAAGTGCTTCCCTTTGTCTTTCCTCTCTCCCAGGTGAGACAGGGTGCTCTGTCTCCTCTCTGCCTGCCTAGCTGTATTTGGCTGTGGGGCTGGAGAAGGATCTGAATATTGCTGAAAACTGGCGCCACTGTCATAGCCTTTGAGGCACAGGAACTGAATTCACAGGGGATGAAATAGTGTGGAGTGATGCTGGCAATCATTGCAGGGAGACTGATCTCCACGCTCCGGACACTGCAAAGGGTGAGAAGTCCTCTCCTTTAAGGAGCTTCATGGATGCTTTTGGACCTGTAGAGTAAATCCAACTGGTTCTGAAACACCCCAAAGTCTTCTCCTAATCCTCCAAGGTTCAATGATGGCCAGCAACTGGGGGATGATGGAGCTTACTGAGTTTTTTTCTTTTCTCTACGAAGTGCTCAGTGTTCGCTTCTTCTTCAGCCAGGGATGCTGCCTCTGTGCTTGAGGTCCCTACTTAGAATCATAGAATAGTTCGGGTTGGAAAGGACCTTAAGATCATCCAGTTCCAACCCTTCTGTCATGGGCAATGATACCTCATACTAAACTATGCCACCCAAGGCTATGTCCAACCTGGCCTTGAACACCGCCAGGGATGGAGCATTCACAACTTCCCTGGGCAACCC
>JANRGW010037118.1:37875-60003 GCA_024733675.1 Psilopsiagon aymara
ACAGGAGGTGCTCCAGTCCCATGATCATCCTCATGGCCCTCCTCTGGACTTGTTCCAACAGTTCCATGTCCTTTTTACTTTGAGGACACCAGAACTGCACACAATACTCCAAGTGAGGAAAGTGAGTACTTCATGTTAGTCTACTTTAAATCAGCAACTTATGCAGCTTCCACTGCATTCAAAAAGGCATTTTGGCAACCCTTTGTGGCTGAGGAATGTCCTTTATTTCTCACAGCCTTTGAAGGGATGGTGCCAGTTCTCCATCACTGATTGGGAGTTCTGCAGTGCAAAACTTCAAAAGCAGGTTGAGCACCAACACACAGAGCAGACTGCAGCCTGATGATAGCTCTGACTCCACATATGCTGTGTCCTACCCAGGGAACCTGGCTACAGAATGTTACAGATGGCAGAAACAGAAACTGTGCTCTCCTCTTTGAACTCTGCTGTCTTAAAGCAGCTGTTGAAATCTGCTGCCTCTCTTCAATGTCTGAGTGTCCTAATGAGGAATAAACAAAAGCATTGAAGGGAAAAAGGAGAGAAGCCACCTGCCTGCCACAGATCTGCTGGGGTAACGAGCTTCTGCAGGTTCTGGGAGGTATAATCTCTTCAGGTCTGGATGCAGAGAGCATGGTCTGGAGAGCAGGTGGAGGGATTGGTAACACTGAGATGCTGGAGCAGCTGTGGGTGTCTGACACTGAATAGCCAGATGCACTCTTGTGTCTGTTGATGGTCAAGTATCAGTTCTTGTGACTTTCAATCCCAGTTTCAAGGTAGGAAGATTGCCATTGCAACCACCAGGTTTTTCTTGGTCCTAAAATGAGCTCTGCTCTTTTCCCCTATCCTCTTTCCAGAAACTTCTTGAGCAGGAAGCCAATTTCACTTATTCGCTTTTTCTTTTTCATGTTGAGCTAATTGGAGCTGTGTGTCTGGAACTGCCTGGTCCCTGGAGCATTCCCGTGATGCTTGTCCCACCATGGGAGGAACTCAGCTGGAACCCTGCACACCATCTGGGAGAAGAGGACGCTTCAGAGCTGTCAGAAGGTTTAATGGACTTAAGACAGGTACTGGAGTTTTCTACATTGCTATAAGAACCTTTCATGGTTGTGTCTAAACTCTAGGAATTACTAGAAGTCCTGTTTCCTTCATGCACAGCCTGGTCAAGCCAAGGGCCACAGAAAGCAACTCTGTTCTGGTATGTGGTGTCATGCAGCCCTAATGTGAAATTAATCCCAGCTGGTTACTGCCCTCTATATCTTGTTCTATGCCTTTGTGTGGTATCTACTGGTGAGACTCTGCGCTATTGTAGAACAGCTCTCTGATTGCGATCAACCATCACCAAAAGACAGCCAGCACTCCTGCTGCATGTTATCTGCAGCATCCTGCAGCCAGGAGCCCACCCTGAATGTCCTGGGGTGAAACATCGCCCTTCAGCTGAGGTTTCTGCCTCTGCTACACAAATTTTAAGTTGTACATCAAATGACCCTTTCCATTGTGGTACAATAAATACAGGACAGACACACGCACAGAGCTGCAGTAATAAAAGAAAGGACTTACAGAGCACGTTCATGGTTAGACAGGAGCTGGTCTACTGCAGAAGAGCAGGAGGAGCTTGGAGACAGAGGAACAGCCACTTTTAGTGCAGAAAAGAGGAAAGACGGGCAGTGAGGTAGTAAGGAGAGAAAGTAAAAAGCACAGATAGTTAATAGGAAAATGCTTTCCAGCCAGCACAACATTAAACACAAAGAAGTTATATTCCAATGGTGTCAAAGTCAGAGCTACAATGCAAGACTCCCACTAAAGCAGGGACACTGATTTTTACACTAGTGATAGCAATTGGGTTAGAATTGTGTGAGCCACCAGGTAGGGTCCTTCTTTATGAAATACTCTGGGAATCCTTCAGCTTTTCAAGAATGCCCTTTTCCTGTCTCAGATAGGATTTTGGAATTTAGACAGGAATTCTCTGCTGAGCACACTTTCTGAAAGCTCTCCAGTATTGCTCTAGGGAGGGATTTGATAGCTGCATATTGTCTTCCTCCTGTTAATTTCATGAGTACCAGCAAGATCACTTGGTCTTTTTGAGGAGTCTCTCTTGATGAAGCCGCCTGTATCTCTTAAAGAGTAGTCTAGGGAGTAGTGACTATGTCCCTTAACTTCTACCCATGATAACTGACATGCTCACTGGTAAGAAATATGATTCATGGAGGCAATGTGGACACTGGCTGGTGATCCTTGAGCCTTTTGGCTGCTCCAGTATGCTGGAAATGCCTGTCTGCTTTTTCAAGTCTGGATGGGGGAGTAATAGTCGAGCTCCCTGATTTTGTCAGACTGCAGTGCAGGAATACAACAGTTACTATTTAGTTTCAGTAAAGGTGTAACTGTACCTGGCTGCTAGCCAGGACCTGGTGTTAGCTTTAAAAATACACTGCTGTGGGCTGTGAACAAGGTACTGCTGGTCTCTCACCAGCCTTCTGAAGTGTAAAGGAGAATTACCAGTGCCTCTTCGTGCACTCAACAGCTCAATCTCCTGTCCTAGTCTGCATTTTTCTCCTGACTGGCTGACACGAGCCTGATAAACTGCAAATGGAGAGGAAGAATTCTTTATATAAACAGCAGCAATTCAATGCAGAAAAGGAGAGCTGCTTAGTCCTTTCTATAAATGGAGATTACCTTGGGTTTCAGTGGGGTTTTTTTTTTCATTGATAAGAAGCCTGGAGGTTTACAAGCACATATTGGTCCCTTTTATAGATACTGAAATGGCTGTTCTCTTCACCTGGGCTACCCCAGGGATGAAAAGAATCCTACTGTCTGTGTATAGCACAGGACCTTGCTAGATGTTTCAACCAGTTGTATCCTTGGGGGTATCTTTCATTTCTTAATACAAGTAAAACAAAAGTCATGCTGCAATTGAGAATTTTCTCTCTTAAATAACTGCCCTCACTGTTAGAAATTTGTGCCTTATTTTCAATACAAATGTTCCAGTTTTAGTTTTCAGCCACCAGATCCTCTTTTCACTGCCTTCTGCACTAAAGGTTGTCCTCTGGAAGCTTTGGTTAAAGACCAGCTTGCCCTTTAGGCACCAAAGAAGAGATCATCTGTGACTTTCTTGCTGTAAGGCAGGCTTTCAAATAATATTTCAGCTACTTTGTGCTTTGTTCCCCCTGAGTTTTCGTACTGTTTTGTCCCTGTTCCTGATCTGGGCACATCAGAACAGCCTACATCACAGCCTGTGACCACAGCACCTTAAAACAAAGAGGTCACTCCTTTATTTCTACTTGATATTCCTTTCATTTCTTCATTCACGGACAGGAGAATTCATGGACACTGCCCTTCTGACCCATGGGGGTGCTGAGCTGCTGGATTTGTGTTCAGCTGCCAGTCCTTGCTTACATAAAAGCCCCATCCTCTGCTGACCAGTCCCTTCCCCTGATAGACCCCCCACTTCCAAACAATTCACAGGGATCAGAAAAAGGCAATCTGATCCCCTAACACCTGGCCAAAAAGGGAGTTTGGGGGAATTAAAAGGAGCAAGTAGCTGCAATCTAGCTGCAGTGGAATGAAGGCTACCTGTTTGCCTTTCCAGCCTTGGGGTATCACCTCCACTCATATACCCAGGGCATTACAGGTACACTTCCAATAACCTGAGCAGAAAGTCATGAGATGATGAGTTTTATTCCATACTTATTTTTGTACTTGAAGGCATACATGCATTTTGCAGATCACAAGGACCTTACTGCCTCCAAAACGCTCAGACCCTGGTCTGTCCTGGAAGCTAAAGGGAGAAGCACTGCTGAAAATCAAAGCACTTTTGTTGAGTCTGGGGTACTCTGAAATATTTGCTTGTAAATCTGTGTGCGTGTGTGCGTGCACCCACTGACTTCAACCATGATGTATTCTTCTGGGCTGTCCTACCTCATGTGCACGGCAGACCACAATGCTCAACCATTAATTAAGCTGACCATAAGAAGCTCAAGGTAATCATACAAATTTTTACTGTCAAATGTTCCAAGGCAACCGATGCGACCCCATGCATATGGGAAGAGAGATTTCTAAGGAAATTAATTTAGCCTCAGCTTATTTTAAAGGATTTTTATGGGCTTGTTTCAATATTTATTAAGGACAAAGATTCTTTCAAAAACAGAGAAAGAAATAGTGTGTAACGGAAGTGCATAATTCCCTAAGTTTTGAGCTGTTGTTTTTATGAACTCTTGCATCTTGTTTTCTTTGCTTCCATAGGATCACAGATGTTGAACGGGGCTCTGCGTAACAAGGAAGCTCCAGGGATGCTGAGGTGCTGCAGAAGGTGCATCTTCTTGCTGGGGAGGTGGATGTGATGCTCTTGCTGAGATGGAGATGAGCAAATGATCCCATCTTCTCTGCTGACGGTGCTGCCATTGCCAGGTGCTGTGCTGTCGATGGTAAGAAACTGAGCTCTTTGAAGATCTCATGGTAACACTTCTTGAAGTGTCTTTCCTAATTGCTTTCCTGCCTCTGAAGTAGTTGCTTTGTTCAGTTCTTGTCTCAAATACTGTATCAAAGTGTTATAAAGTGCTTTTATTGCTAATAAATACTAACTACAGTGCTACAAAAACTTGTCAAAAAAGCACCTAGGGCATGAATCACACTGAATATATTACATGTGCTTTTGATACCTTAATGTAAACCATTACTGGTTTTTTGCACTACCAGGCTGATGACAGATTAATGAATGATAAAATTATTCATACATAATATTAACATAAGATACAACTGTCTTCTTGGTTTGTCTTTTCTTAGGTACAAGTACTTGAGTTTGGCTACTTGGCTATGTTTTCTGTAGCAAATGCTACGTTCCAGTCCTTCCAAAGTGACAAATTCATGCTGTGTTTCCATCATTTCTTAAAAAACCCAAAGCACATTACCAGGGTTTGCACTTAAAACAGCTGTTACATGTCTTTCCAGAGGTGGCTTCGCTTCAGTGGCAGAAAAAGCACGGCCAAGACTCAGACCGTTGGAGACTTTGAGGCTAAAGGGATTTCAATACTTTATTTTGAGAGAGGAAAAGACTTCAGTGCAGTGTAGTGCTCCTATGAGGATGTCACATTATATGATGTGTGACATAACACAAAGGCAAAGCACAAAAATGGAATAAAAATGTGATGGGATGTAAGGAGATGTGAATTAATGTTTTGGCTTTTTCCATTCAGACAAATAGATATGCATGAAGATAAGCTAAATTTAGTCTAACATTATATATGTGTTGGATGAACTGGAAGGCAGTCCAGAAAGCTTTACCCTGTACAGTGGTGTTTCCCAAGCTATACTGGCCTGCGTTATTCCAGGGCAAGATGTAAGCTGATGCCCTTGCAAATGCTGTACCAATGTTTGGCTGATACTATGGACTGCCTCAGTACCTGCCTGTTTTCAGGTACAGGCAAGCTAATGCTTGGTTAGCGACTGTGATGGGTCAGTGGACCTTTGCAATACTGAATTCTCCTCTTATTGAATGAACTCACTAACAAAGCCTCTTACTAGCTTCAAAAGAATCAACAACCGACTGAAAGAGCATCTTTCTGAACTAGAACTAAGTTAAGGATCTTGAAAGCAAACACATCCAGCTGCACTTTGATTCACAGTAGATGTAGCAGCATTTGCAGGTGCTTCAGCTGCTGTTATAAACCTCAGAGTGCACTCCCACAGCACTGGTGTATTTGATGCTGTTACTTAAGGAGGCTGCTGAAGGCAGTGACGGCTGCTCCAAAAACATCTAAAAAATACTGGTTTATACCTGACATTCTTCAAGGGTAACAGATAGCTCTTTATAGATAAAACTAAATGCTCTTTACTACGATGTGTCTCTTTAGTTACTGAAGTACTGTGCTGTGTTTGATGGGCTTATGGAATAGCACAAATCAACAGCTTAATTAACATCCCTTTCTGTTAAGTCTGCAAGAACAGCTCTTCAAAGACTGTTAGTGACAGTGACACTTAACAAGCGTCAGTCAGGATCAACATGCACCCTTGAGGGACATGAGTGACTTTGAAACTACTGTCTCAGTCGCTGCTAAGAAAGGTTTAACAAAGCAAGATGGTTATTTTGATTTGTGTGCAGGAAAACAGCACCAAAGAAAAGGAAGAAAGCAGGATGGACCCCAGCAGTGTCCCTCCTTTGCAGCACAGTACAGTTCAAGCAGTTTAGCTACATCCTAAGGATTACTCTGTTGTGCAAAACTCATTTCAAAGCCAGTGCCTGTACTGTGTTTGTGTTTTCTGGAATTAAATTTAAAGTCCAGCTGAAGACTCCGTGGTAGGAGTCCCTGACTCTGATGTACGTGGAAGCACACAAAACTAAACTGAGCTGCTGCTAGAGCTAACACATCTTGCACGCCTGGTGAAAGAGAAAGAAGAAAAATGCTGGTGAGTCTATCTAATAGTTAACTCCTCAGTCTAACAGGATAAACTTCAATTCTGCAGGAAAAAGGGAAAACTGTTGGGAGTATTCTCAAAAGTCCTCACGTTTTCTGCAGTGAAATTATGAGTCTGAGCAATTTCATCCAGCTCTGCATCCAACAGTGCCGGAGCCATTTCTGCTCTAGGGTCAGAATGCCTCTGTACTTGGAGTTAATTTATAAACACTTTTCATAAGAAATGCTGAAGCACAGTTAATCCAAGTATATGACATCTGGGGAGGAAGTAGCCTGCCTCTTTATGACCAGATGTTTACATGTTATCGCTCCCTCAGAATGATCTTTCAGACAAAAAAAATGCATGTTTCTTGACAGAGTGTGATGCCTGAGTCCCACTGTGGATTTATCAGTTGCCATTGACATCACGGATACCAGCAGAGACCTCTTAAGCTTCCAGAAGATGATATTTCCTCTAATCTAAACAAATCAGTCCACCCTTAAACTTCTTTGCTGGTGGTCTGGAGCCCTGCAGCAGATTCCTGCCAGGGCACAGTTACAACCTCCCAGCATTGCTCAGGAAGATCCTGAGCTTTTAATGTAAAGCAGCCTCTCATAATGTCCTTCAAACACACTTTAAGCTGGAAACTATTATCCTGGTGATAGCACAAACGTGTTCCTGCTCACCTGCTGCCTCTGGTCTGTAAGAAGTTAAATTCTCTACAGAATAGCAGACATTACTAGAAAAGTTCATTCTAGCTGCGCAGAGATAGCAGCCAGTCTTTCCTTATTCTGGTATCTCAGAGTGCAGCATTCAAGGTACAGCCTCACCAGCACTGAGTACAGGGGGATGATCACTTCTCCTGTCCTGCTGGACACAGGTTAAATCCAAATATGGATTTGTAGATAGAGGGTGGTTAACTTGCTTTTTATTAACTACTTATGTAGACTTTGGGTATAAGATGCCATGAATATAGACATCAAGAGACAGGAACTTTTAGTAAATTAGTTAACTGGAGGTAGCAGGAGAAATTAAAGAAAGATTCATTTTTAGAGAAGAAACCAAACTTAAAAAAAACACCTAATAGTGAGAGCTATTAGAAATCATGGAAGTGTTCCCTGCAAAGGGCGAGGAATATGCTTTGTCTCTGGAAATTTGAAAACAGACTTGGAACTCTGGCATGTGTCAGTCACAGATTCCCCCAGCCAGGAGTTATTAATCTTGCATGCTAAAATATGACTACTTTTCTGATTACAATGCCTGCAAAATACAAAGGCTCATAGTGAAACAGTATTCATGTTTCAGATGACTTGACATCAGTAGTAAGAAAATACATCCACATTTATCCCTACCATGTAAGAAAAAGACTTCAGATACTAAGGAGCTTGTACATCTCAAAGGAGAGGACTACACTTACTTTGTCATTGGTAAAAGAAAGGCAATATGTATGGCTCAATGAGCTCTTTAAGCAAGAGAAATGATGTAGTTTAATCAGGATTAAATGAAGGCATAGGGTAAAAGGGAGAATCCAGAACAATTATCCATTGATAGGGTTGTGATCAATGAAGGAATCATATACTAGGTATAACATGGCAACAAGACTAAAGATGAGTTCCAAATCTGCCTCCTAAACATGGCTACCTGAACTTTAAAAATGCTGTCATCTATGATAGATGACAGTAACGCTGAAGCAGCCTGTGATAGGCACAGAAAAGAAAGAGCAATGCAGAACTAAGGACTGGAAATCATCATCTAATGCAGGAATAGCCTTACTCAGCTGTGTGTAATGGTTGATGCAGTATTTGCAAGACATTATGTACTCCCAAAGGCATAAATAAAGAAATACTGCACCTTTACTGGTGGCAAAACCAAGTCAAAACCACATCTGTATCAATTCACAGGTCGGGTCATCTATTCAAGATGCAAATGCCTACTGAGCAGCAGATGTTAGCAACTATAATCTTTGCTGTGACAAATAAATAAACCCCAAAACCTCAAAATGGTGAATTTACTGTTTTGAAATGTTCAGATTAAGAGGGAAAAACACTTCCAGCTGACTAAGAACTGAAACCACAGGTG
Source organism: Psilopsiagon aymara (assembly GCA_024733675.1). Lineage (NCBI taxonomy): Eukaryota > Metazoa > Chordata > Aves > Psittaciformes > Psittacidae > Psilopsiagon > Psilopsiagon aymara. The sequence continues at coordinate 46,336 of JANRGW010037118.1, forward strand.
GATGAGCACTGTAGAGGAGCTCACAGCAGGCTTAGCAGGTACCTCAATTTGATGAAGCATGTGAACCAGGCAGGTTGGCACCAGCAGCCACCCAGAAGCTGGAAATACAGGCAACAGTTAGGGATCTAACAAGTGGCAGAATGGTAAAAGGCAATCCAATAACAGTAGATTTACTGAAAGTGCTTGACACCTTCCTGGATAGACCAAAGAGTTGTCCAAAATGTCTTGAGAATAACAGGGCTCTTCTCCCCACAGACCTGTCAAAAGCCTTAGAAGCAAATTTAACTACACCAACGGGGAAGATTTCAACCGTGCGAGTTTACAGAGCAACAGGGGGTGCATATAATGCTTAAATAAATTCTCCTACAGCAATCAGAAAGTAAGAAGGTTATTGAAAAATTAAAAAGAAAAAAGCAGTTAACCTAAAATTAAAATGCACTTAAACAATTAGCCCTGAATTTGAAAGATGTCTGCTGCCACAAGGAACAATAGACTAGAACAATAATTGCTTAGATTTATATAGTATTTCTAACCCTAAGGCATGCGGAGCTCTTTGCAAATGCTGATACACATTGCCTAAAATGACTGTGACTTTTTAACATACTGATCTCTGGTGAGGAGGGAAAGATCTTGGTGGGGAGTTGTGCAGTTGAAACAGAAGAGAAGTAGCTGGACAGTAAATTGCTGTCCATAATAGGATTTATTCAGGTACCAAAATTAGTTTTAAACCCTGTCTTGACCCTCTGGAATGAATGGGGTGTGTCCCAAAGGGCTTGGAATCAAATTCAGTTTGTCAGCATATATTATGAGGGATGCATTTATTTGCCTAAACGTAATTGATGAACTTACATTCAATTATTTGTGTGACATGTTTTCAGTAGGTCTGGGCTTTGCCATGGGGCAGGAGGAGATGTCAAGCAGTCCGGCTGCAGGGAGCACAGTGCCATGGCCAGCAGGGCTCCTCTCTGAGCATTGGACTCCAGTCCCTGCTGCAACAGGCGACAGAGTTCTAATTACAGCTGGAAGACAGATAACCTTAGGTATACACTCCATCCATCTCGCTGCACCAGTCGCAGCACCAGCTGTTCAGCCTGTCCTGTATTCCCAGCACAGGACCCTGCTGTTGAGAATCTAAACTAAATACCGTTGCACCAGAACAAATTCATTTTTCAGCAGAAGCTTTCTACTTTAGGTGCATAAACCTGAATAAATATCTGGCATTGTATTGCTGATTCAGGAAACAGAGCTGGGATTGAATTAGGCAGCCCAATAATGGTGCTTTGTATCGGTAAAGACTCAAGAAAAATCAGATTAGAACTTTCCCCAGCAGTTAATGTCCTGCTTTTTCATCAAGGCCTCCAAACCAATTAAAATTACCATTCAAATCACATTGTGCAGAACAGGAGCTGCTGGCTTTTACTGTCAGGAGACCTAGAAAGATGAGAAAGTAAACGTGTGGAAATCTAGACCACCTTTACGGAATGAGTCCCACCAGACAGAGGACTTTCCTGGCTTTGTCATGCACTCCTTTCCTGTTTCCCTGCACCATCTTTTGCAGGAGAGAGGAAAGGAAACTTTGAGGGAAGCTGCAGATGCTGAACAGGAGGGAAGCGGATGGGAGAATGTAGTATGTTCCAAGGCTTTGCAGCAAGAGAGGCATTCTTCAAGCTCTTGGGAGAGTACAGTCAGAGCTCTCCAGGGCTCCATGTGGAAAGTGTTCCCGTTCCAGGCCAACAATTGCAAAATGCTGGGGACACACTGTTCATTATGCAAACTGGCTGCTCAAAGCTGAGAGAAATAAGAGCCAGTCATGCATGTCAAAGACCAGAGGGGTTTAATTGAAAAAGACAACAATTAATGTAATTACTTAAAGTTTCCATTTGAATCAGAGAGACAGTGAAGTGAAACCCAACAATAATTGCACAGAGAGGAAATGTCGATCTGCAGCAGGATTAGCAATCCCTGTGGCTTCGTGCCCTATTCTGCTTTTCCTAGCAGCACTCCTCCTTCCAGCACCACCCCCCCGACAGCATTCCAACCGTCAGCTGGATCACCAAACTTCCTTAAACAAGATTAGTTCCCATTTTTCATAAACAATGAACAGATTAAGGGAAGATCTGCAGAGAGCAGCAGGGCTGAGCCAGGGGGTTGGTTACTTAGGTTTTGATGGTGATATAAACAAAGAGTGAGCAGGATGCAGGGTGGCAAGGACAGGCAGGCAGCTTCTGCACTTGTTGGACTGAACCCAGCTTCACTGGATGACCCACAGAGTACAAAATCCCCACTCTTTCCTGCAGAAGGAGTTCTCCCAGTCAATCTCAGACCAGAAAGCAAGCCTTAAGTGAGTTCCTGCCCACCAGAATACACCAGTTGCCTTCGTTACCCAAAGCACTAGCCATGCTATTAAAAATAGACAGAAGTGAGTTAATATTTCAGTCACTTCCAAGCTCAAGGTGCCCTTCAGTGCCTTGGCTTCCCTAACAGAAACAAACTGATGCAGAAGAGTTCTGATCTTGAGTCTTGTATTAGGCCAGATAACAAAAAGGAGTTTATCTTCGCTCTAATCTCTTTTTCCAATATAGAGACATATTGAAAGAGATTACCTCGCTAAAATTGAAGGAAACTGTGGTATTTTAAAACCCCTAATCCCTTCTTTCCTCTGTAGAAAATAAGATAAATATCTTGATTTCACTCAGTACAATTACAAGAAGCTTTTCTCTTATCAAAAGCTCTCAGTTTCCTCTGGCGAGGCATTTTTTGAGCCATGTAGGAGTCTTCAGCAGTGCCCTGATCAGTGGCAAACCAAGTGGGTTTTGGATGAAGGAAGGTACCAGCCTCCTCCAACACAGGGTGCAGCACAGATGCCAGCATCTGCTTAGCCAAGGGCAGGAGCCCCTGTAGGAGCTGGTTTGTACTGGGACAGGCAGTTTGCTTTGGTGGCAGGCGTTGCAGGGTCTGGGTGGCACGTGAGACTGGTGTGGAGTCAGTGAGGACCAGAAGGAGTGATGTGCTCACATGCTGCCTGCACAGCACAACGTGATGCCATCAGCACTCCACTGTCCCAGGGATGCTGAGCAGGGGAGGAGAGCCATGGTTGCCCCATGCCCTTTCTCCAGACTTCAAATTTTTGCAGAAGAATTTTGAAGTGTCAGAAGAAAAAAAGAAAAAAAAGTCTTAAAACTGTTCAGCTTTTAAATTTAGCAGTGATCCCTGGGAAAGAAAAGGCAGGGAAGGAGTGGGAGGAGGAACCTTACCCCAGACTTCACAGATGACAGCTGAGAGAAAAGAAATTAGTGTCTCGACTTCTTACCCTGGGGATAACCCAACCTCAATGAAAAGCTGATTGCATTTACAAATACAAAGAAAGGTTTTAGCAATAACTTCAGAAAACACCCACAACACAAGATCAGTCCACCCCCACGCAAGCTGGCGGTGCGCTGCATGCGGTGTGCTAGTGGTTGGGTCAGTAAGCACAGACACGCTTTGCCTTCCCAAAACCACGACAGGGGCAGAGCATGGGCTGTATCTCAAGCAGTGAGAACAGCTTCAAGAGGCTCCCAACTACCACATCTTGCTATAAGCCCCAACCCACACACAGCTTTTCTGCCTCCAATTAACGGTGTGAATCCTGGTCTTTATTTTTCAGACTGTGCCAGAGTCTCTTTTCCTCTTTTGCAGCCCTCGGCCTTTGGCATTCTTTTTTCTAATGTCTGGATTTGAAATGATATGGGAAGTGGTTGGTACCTGCGATCAGGCAGGTGCCACCTGACTGGTGGTGTCTGTGTAGCAGGAGCTCAAAGGCAACTGTGCCTAACAGCCAGACAGCTCCCACTCCCTTCCCTTGGGGTGACATTAGAGGACACAGAAAAAGCCTGGAGACGTTTCTGTGTTACTGTTAAATAAAAGGGGGCCAAACCTCCCCAGCACTGGCTCTGTTTATGGCAGCTTCTAGTGCACATGAGTTTTTTACTATCTGAAGCAAACAGCCATGCTGTAGCACTGGCCTTGGCTCTCCACCTTCTTTTCCCAGTTTTCCTTTTCAACCTTTGCACTTCAACAGGGAGAAGAAAGCTGTTGGAAGAGAGTTAAGAAGGACGAGTGGTCCAGGGCTTGGCAATGGGAGCATCAGTGGACAGTGGGTGCAGGCAATTGTCACAGGAGCAAACAGTAGGACAGTGCTGGGACTGGAAGGGAAGAAACCTTTACTGCAGCTTCCCATCAGCCCAGCTGTGGCTGCAGCTGCTTTTCCATCCACACATCGCCATGTGCACTGCCATGCTGGGTGTACGTCATGACTGATGTTGGAAATGCTTTTGCCCAGGGTGGACTCAGGCTCCTTGGCAGCACATCACCTGCCTGGAGGAGCTCTGGGTGCCACCAGCTGCTGCAGGGGTGCTGTGCTGTCACCTCCTTGAAGAAGTCAGAAGATATAGAAATACACACATCTTTCTTCAGATGAGGGAGAAGGGGAAGAAAGTACAAGACAGTTGTGCACATGATGATGTTCCATCTCTTTGCTTGTAGGTTGTTTGATGCTGCACAGAGCAACACACATCCAAGTCCTTGGCTATGTGTGAAACTCTATTTTTATGGTGATAAGTTCTACTGTTGTGGAACATCTAGATTCCCAGGCCCAAAGGAATGTTACATGCTGCAGAGCAGATTGTATAATCTCAGCCTGCACTACCTGACTCAGCTCATATCTCCTGCTTGAGCCATCATGTACCTCCTGATATTTATAGCACTCTGTGCCCTGCTCATGATCCTTCACAACTCCTAGTCACAGTATTTGTGGATGTTCCACTAGAAGGCTGTTACGGTGGAGAAGACGCCAAGCTGTAAAATCATGCAGGGGAAGCTGGAACATAAGTATGATTGTAAATATTGGCAAAGCTTCATAAAAATTACAAGGAAGCTCCTTCAAGAAACAACGAAACTCTTTTTGTTCAGTTGTTGTCGAGGCTAATGATCTCCTATATTTTTATAGAATAATGAAAATTAAGTGAAACCCAAATTATCTCTTGACTAAGATTAACTACATCAGCAAAGGAAAAGACCTAATAAATGCTATACTCTAATTCACCAGTCTGAGCCTTTTCCCTGCTACAAGATTGTCTCCCTGCACTTTTTTTAACTACTTTGTCCAGCCTAGCTTTAAATGGCAGAATGAGATGAGATGTCTGTATGCACTGTACATGTCATCACATACCCACTCTGAGGCAGAAACTGGGAAATAAGAGCAAAGGCATAAAAGAAATGTATTCCGAGAAGTAAGGAGGATTATTTCAGGGTCACTGAAATTGTGCAGCACCCAGATAAATGCTGAACTTGCTCCCTGCTGGGTGCCCTCAGTGCTAGTACAACAAAGCAATGGATTGAAAGCAAAGGGGCTGAGAACATCCCCATCTTGGAAACCAGGTCACTCAACCAGCAGAGACTCCTATCATCACCTAGTATGTTCTGAACAGAACAGGCTGCGAGTCTTCCTTGAACTCATCCTTGTGTTCAATACCTGTTCTTGAGCTAGAGAGGTTATTACAAAGAAATACAATCTTAAATCTTACACTTCTAGTGGTAGAAAGCTGCACAAGAATCAGTGGTCATGGGTTATGATCTTTCCGTTTAAAAATCAATACTCTCTGTCTGATGTGAGTTTGTGCACTTTAAACTTCCAGGTCTTTCCCTTGCTACACATCTGTGCATTAGACTTAAGTAGCGCAAGCAGACACTGGTCTCTCTACTTTCCTAGTAGAAGATAAATGGTTTGTCTGCCAGGACTATTTTGCTACAGCCTCTATTTGAAACCTTTAACCACATGTCATTGTTTGCAGCATCCTCCTGGAGTATGGTACCCCTCTGCCAGCCCTGCCTGGGCTGGGTGCACGGGCAGCATTGGTTCCATGTCTGTGGAACAGCCCCCTTCACCTCTCAGGCCCAGCAGCAAGTGGGAGCTGATACTCAGCACTGAAGCCTGTTTCACACTGGCTGTTTATTGTACTAGCTGTGGTCTGCGTTCAGTGTGCCACGAGGCACAGCCATAAAGACCATGTTTCTGTAACTGTAGAAACATTTTCCTTGTGCTCAGCTAACCAAATAATTCAGAGTGCAGAGTAGCCCTGTGCTGCTTGCTTGTATTACTGTTAGCTTTCTAATGTGGTGCTATCTGAATATATTATCAGCAATTATTTGTTTTTCTCCAGAGAGGAGATATAAATAAATTGGTTATGACCAAGACCTGTTCCTGAAGAGTCCCGACAAGAAATATATCCGCTAGCAGATGGCAATTTATATGATTTACAAACCAAGGGAGAGATCTAGTTAATACATGCTATGCTGTTGCAGGTACCAAGTCAAACATATCATACTTCTTGCAAATGGTAACCTCATAAAATAGAATTAGCTTGGAGAATTGAGAGCTACTTTTCATAATTTCATGTTTACCAGTGGGACAGCCATTAGTCTGGGTTCTCACATTTTTTTATATCACATTCTAGATCAGAAAGTCTGGACACCATCATTTAAGGACAATGTCCTTCCTTTCTATTTATCTGCGGGTGCGATTTTCTGCCCAACTTGGAATGAGACAGAAGGACCTCTGGATAAGCATCAGCAGGATGGGGGAGAAAGCTGGACTTTACATAGGCAGTGTAGTGAGGCGTTAACAAGACCTGAAGCAGTTCAGCTCTCCTGGTTTCCACAAGGGTCAGAATTAACGCAAAAGCAGGAGTTCATGGGGTCCCAAGGCAGCTTCCTGCTAGCACAGTCATACCATATAATGAGATGATTTTTTTAAATTCATAAAGCTTCAGCTTGCTAAAAATTAGACATTTTCTTCCACTAATTTTACAAAGAGGTTGTTTCAAACCATCACTACCATGATGGCTGGCAACTTGTAAAATTCCATGCTTGCAATTATTCCTGGCCACTTTATATCCATCTGTTCTTGTGACAGGATTATTCCTTAGTTTAAACAACTCCTCCCTTCCCAGTCTTTATCCTTTGACGTATTTAAAGACAGCAATCAGATCCCCTCTCATTTTCCATTTTGGAAGTGAAACAAGCCAGCCACGCTCAGGCTGTAGTATGAAGCCATGAGGCACTGCTTCTGCTGGCAAGGGGAACTGAGACTTGGCTTGAACTGAAACGATCGGAGTGGAAAACACATCTTGAGGAATCTCTGATTGCACTTCCCAGAGGGCTCAGCCCTGGGGCTGTGCCAAAAGAAGGAAATACTCTTTGTTACCTCTGAAGTCACCCTTTTTAAATGTTTTGATTGATATATTTCACACCTTGGGATGAAGAGCTCTCATGAGGCTTCTCTCCTTGGTGTGGCTCTGTACAAGGAAAGAGCAGCCTCCAGAGTGACCCATAGAGCCACCCATGTGATACCCTTCCAGCAGTGCTCATGCTGCATGAGGTACACTCTTGGCCAGGCACCCACAGCTGATGACAAATTACATTACTGCAAATAAAGGGAAGTCCACCAAGATTCATGTCTATTGCATGAAAAAATTCATTGGCTTTTCTTGTGCTTCTTGCTAAGTCCTGAAGGATCCCTAAGGATAGAGGCCTCCCAGGCACAGAAAAGGACATCCCCTCAGGTTCCTCCATGGAGCAATGTGATAATGCCCCTGCAGGGTACAGACAGATGAGACTGGCTGCCCATAGGCCTGCTAACCAGAGTAACTCAATCACAGGAGCACAGTGGTTTGCAGGCAAACATAATGTTTGCAGCTATCTGCTAAGATGAAGCAAAATAAATCCCTGCCATCAATGAGAAAAATCAAAATCCCAGCCCAAACATATACAAAGACAGCAGCTGCACTGCAGCAGTATTTCATCAGTTTCTCTGCTAACAAAAATCACTTGTCTCTCAAAAGAGAGTTTCCACTAAAACCCTGTCAAAAAAAAGGACTTGCATAAACCCCCAAACTTTGCAGGGGATGGAGATGTCAGGGGCATGTCATCACTTCTTCTGTTTCTCAAGCTTTTGCTCAGAAACTTCCTAAAAACAACTTAGTGGGAATGTGTTTTGTCAGCATATTCACAAAGGGGTGAAGTTCTTGCCTATTGGACCCATTAATAAGGCAACTGCTGGAGAAATTACAATACGCATCCTCAAGCTTAGCAGCCTGTAATTGTTCCAAGTCTCACCAGCACAGCAAAATATATGCTGCTTACACCATGCCTCTAAAATGACCTATGGAAATCCAGTGTGAAACAGCAAGCAATGAGGCAATGAAGAGCAGACCAAGTCCAAATGACCTGTCTTGGGGCTAATGAACTTGTATCGAAGAAGATGGTAACATATGTCAAAGCTCTGATCCATCTTGCAGCATCGTTAAAATTCCTAGGCAGTTCCTGCCAGCCAGGAATTTTAACTCTAACAACGTGCTTTTTTTTCTACATAACAGTATAGCTTTGGGCAGCAGTATCCTGCCACTGGAATTCTTTTCTAAATGATACTTTAGTGATAAGAAAAACAAATCACAGAACATCTACAGAGAGATCAGTTCACTTTGTGTAAAGGGGAAAAGGTTTGGAAGGGTATTTGTGTTGTAGTGAGTGCTAAAATAAAGAAAAATCAATTTTAAATCAAAGATGTTCATCCTTTGTGTTTGCAAATTAAGTCACAGTGAAGTTTTACTCCCACATCAATTGCAAATTTGGTCAAACCAAGCTAAAATACTACCTTTGTTATTGATGGTTTTTGTTCCCTTGCTGAGTCTGTTTGTGAATTTTGTGCACCCAGGTGCCTACCTGCTGCTTGCCTATTTCTCCTTAAAGCAAAGCCAACAAACCTTCAGAAACTCTGGAAGAACCATAAATATTGGATTTTACCCTTTCAGCTAATTTGGTCGAGCCTCCAGGCAGCCTAGCAGAGTGAATGAGCAATGCAGATAGCTGGCTTTGAAGCTGAGGGCAGTAGGATATCCTGAGTTTGAACTTGTTCTGGGTTCAGCAGTAGCAGTCATTTTTCTCCTTCTCAGTAGCCAGTGCAGTGCTGTGGTTCTGATTTTCAGCCTGGGAACAGCACTGATAACACCGATGTTTTCAGTTGGTGTCCAATAATGTTTACTCTGACCAAGGACTTTCTGAGCCTCATGTTCTGCCAGGGAGGAGGTGAAGCCAGGAGGAAGCAGAGACAGGACACCTGACCCAAACTGACCAAAGAGGTTTTCCATACCACAGCACATCATTGCCCAGTGTATAAACTGGGGGCAGTTTCCCAGAAGGGTGAGATCACTGCTGGGTCAGGCTGGGTATCGGTCGGTGGGTGGTGAGCGGTTGTATTTTCTTCCCTTGCTGTTGCACTTCTCATTATTATTATTGGTGGTAGCAGCAGTGGTTTGTGTTATACCTCAGTTACTGGGCTGCTCTTATCTCAACCTGTGGGAGTTACATTCTTTTGATTCTCTTCCCCATCCTTTCGGGAGCAGAGGGGAGGAATGTTTGGGGAGTGAGCAAGGGCTACGTGGCTGAGTTGCCGACTGGGCTTAAACCACGACAGAACCCGAGCCTTCATCCTTCACCTCTGGGCCAGCTAAAGATCAGAGCCTTTTACAAGTTTATGCAAGTAGAGTTGTGCATTTACTGAAATATCTAATTTTTCTTCATTTTTTGATTGCTTTTGTTTTTCTTAAGCAGCACTGAACCCCTTCCTTGCTCAGCCTGGCTGGCTGCTGCTGCAGCCTGGAGCTGAATTCCAGGCTCCCACTGCAGCCCTTGTGAACAGTACTCTTCCCAACATCACCAACACAACAGAGTGTAACACTTCTCTGATAAGGCAGCCTGCAAACATCTCCTTTCCAGAAATTAATTCTATCTCGGTTACTTAATTATGCATCTCCATGATTTTCATGCACATGTATGAGAGAGAAAGAGAGAAAACAGAGGGGAGACAAATATTTAGCATCGTGTAGCTGCAGCGGATCTGGGCTCAAGATTCTTCTTTGCTGACACTGACATGGTTTGTAGGGACTCCAACAGGGAGGTCTGAGATATTACCCTGTCTGTGCCTGAACTGTCCTCCCATGCCCACTGCCGCAGTCCCTCCTTCCTCCAAAACACCTCTGCCAGTGCCAGCAACCACCACTCCATCCAATGGGAAAGTGCAGTAACGAAGGTGTGTGTCCACATCTGAGGCCAAATGCACCTTTCCCAACAAAGCACTCGTGCTGGGACAGCTTTGCCAACCACCAAGGGACGTCTCTGCCTCAGGAGAGCTGGAGGAGAAGCACGCGAGCAGAGAACTGGGAGCCTGCGCTGGCCAGGCTGTCGGATGTGCTGTGCTGTGCTGGGCAAGCCGCGCGGCTGCTGCTGTGGAGGAGCGGTGGGATCTGTTGGGGCTTTCTGAACCTCGGCAGCGAGTCTGTAATTCTGCCTCAGGAAGCTCTGCAGTCTCTGTGGCTGTCTTAGTGCCTAAGGAAGGATAAGAGATAAGAGGAACAGGAGGAGGCAGAACAGGAGGAATTATTTTACTTGTAAATCCTTGAGAAAGACCTGCTGGTTCCATCAGAAAGCAGCTCTGAGTAACTAACCTCTGTGTTTTCTGAGTGCAGCCACAACTGTAGTCCATGAAATCACTGACAGGCACACAAAACTTCTTCCTTCACTCCACAGGAGCTCTGACCTTCTCCTCCCTACAGCCAGGGTGGATTTATTTGTATTCCAATAGATCCGTACACCATGGAGTTGCTAAACTTCAAAAAACTGGGGACCTGAGTTGCTGTGTTACCAGTTCCAGCAGCAGCCAGGAAGCACAGGAGCTTGCTGCAGTTTGGGAGATTTACTGGCACAATTACTCATGTTCCCTCCTGGGACCAATAAGACTCCACAGCAGAGCTCTGGCGTTGAGTGCCGGCTGCACACCGCGGTTTACTGCACACTTCTCCCAGTGTTTTATGCACCTGCAGAGTGCTGACACGAGCGTGGGCTGATTGGCTTATTAATGCAATTCTGTATTTATGAAGACAACGAACTTCCAGCCCCCAACGTGCGGCTGCTTTTTTTCACTTTGCTCCTCTTGGCTCTTCTAAAAAGCAAATCAGGATGCGCTTTACTTTGGAGACATAAAACTGGCATCAGCTTTGCCTGAGAAGACCTGTCTCTGATGGCAAATGAGTAAATAAACCACCACTGTACCTCTCCCTGAAGAGACCAGTACACTGTACTGTACCGAACCGTGCACTGCTGAGAGGAATGGGAATACACCATGGTGAGCTCCTAGACTCAAACATTCCAGAGTTCGCCTACTGCAATCATTGCTCAAATAGATTTTATTCAAATTCATCTTTGCTGCCGCAAAATTCAGAACTTGTTTTTTCCAAGAATTCAAGCAATGCTGATCTGGGTTCCCATCCACCTGCGCAAAATGAGAGTTTAATGACTCATGAAGGCATGAGTTTGTTGCTTTGTGTTGCATAAATATCTCTGTGTGACAAAAGACATGCAAGCAATATGGTTAAAGGGGAAGACAGAATTGTTCAGATGATTATGGCATTTTGTTTTCACTCTCATGGTGCACAGAACTCCTGAACAAATGCTACAGCCATCCAGAAACCCACATCTATTGCAGTTAATAATTGTACTAATTTTTGCCATTCGTTAGTTGAGTGTTCATTGCAAATTCTCCTATCCACTCATTATTCAGAATGATTCCCTAGTCCTCTCAATGAATGATATTCCAAAGCACAGGTTATTAGAGCTATGAATTGCAAATATTTATAATGAATGACACAATTTGTGCTGCCACCAGAGAAACAAAACTTTGTATATGACATGTGAGTTGCAATCTCAACCATTGAAAAAATGAATAGGGCGTGAATTTCAGATTGTAGCCACACCTGCAAACTTCAATTCACCATTTGCCTTTGTCCTGACTGAATTTTGCAGTTGATGGTACACATCAGAATTGAAATAGGTGAATATCCAGGGCTACAAAAAGGGCAATTCCTATGCTTGCAGAAAGCAAAACTGGAAATTAGGCACATCAAAATTTTCTTTCAAAGCTGAATAATGAATTCTAATACTCTTTCCCATCATTCACACAGATTCAACTCTGACCAGATCCTATCTATCTCCCAGTTGTTTGTGGCATCTTCAGAACACATTTTGTCTCACATCTCACTATGCCCAATGCACAGGTGTCTCTCATACCAGCTGATGGAAAGTTCAAGAACTAAATAGGTGATGAAAAATCCTTTCCCCGTCTTCTGGTTCATAACTCAAAGTGAGGTGGTTGCCAGGGAAATAAGAAAGCTGTGGTCACTCTCATATCATAGTTGAGCCACTGTGCAGTTGCTTCCCTTGCACCATCGCCACTGCGGTTGGGTCTGCCCCAAGGAGTGCTGTACAAAGTCTTTCCCTGCTGGGTCACTCAGAGCACCATCGTCTTCATAGATCACTTGAAAAATAAGTTATAAAAGAAAGACTGAATGAGAACTGCTTCCCAATGGTGTCAGTCTGTGTGTGGTGAGAGCATCTGCCTCTTCTCACTGCCGAGTTTTATTGCACTCTGCTCCTCCTTCTTCTTTTTTTCCCATTCCTAATATAAATGTGAAAAATCCCAAAATGGTAATGTCATAACACTGTGACACTAAAATTATCAGAAGAATAGAAGAAATGTTGTCCCTTCCCTAGAAGGCACTCTCACAGGTGGTGCCCCCAAGAGCAAGAGCCTGAGTTTAACAGTGACAAGCACATTCTTGCGCTTGGAAATGCATCAGTGAGTTGAGTGTGAGCAAGGACAGAATGGTTTGGACAGAGAGAATTGAAGGAAAGTTCAGATCTTCTCAATATTGGAAGTGGAAAGGAATTAAGAATCCCAGACCTATCTACTCCTGACTCCCTCTGAGGCTAAATTCTAATCCCTGCAGGTTTTGGGAAAGGAACTCAGCACAAGGTCTTTCCTGCTCTTCACCACTCTCCCTTGCAGGGTACAAAAACCAGCTGTAAAATCCCACTTGTACAACGTCCCCATTTGCAGTTCTTGATCAGGAAGAAGCAGCTTTGAGGTGGGAAGTGTGTGAGCCAAGCTCTGCCCCTGTGCAGCTTCTCAGTCGGGTTGGTATGAAGTCAGCCCGATATGAAGTTGGCCCATACAGGAAGGTTTCAGTATTCCAGTTACTAGGCACAAACGCCTTATATTTCCAAACTAGTAAAGAAATATGCACCATATCTTGAGAGAACCCACCTCATTAAATTTCTCCTCCATCCATGTTGAGTCCAACCTTTTCTGCATTTAAGACAGAAGCACTGAAGAAACGAAAATTCCTCAAGTAAGATTAACTGTCTAAAAACTACAATTCGTTGGTTTGCTTTAATCCCCACACCTCTACCATCATCAGTGCCTAATCTGCGCCAGGCAAAGAAGTCACACGTTTCTCATCCATTACAAAGCTGAGGACAACAGAAAATAATTGCTCTCTGAAGTGCTGACACGCAGAGCTGAATCCCCCCAGGGATTCAGGGAGGGAGGAGGGAATGTGACAGCAGGAAGCAAATGCCTTCTGCAGAGGTAGAGCAACACAGAAAGGCAGAAGCTAATCACAGAATCATAGAATAGTTAGGGTTGGAAAGGACCTTAAGCTCATCCAGTTCCAACCCCCTGCCATCGGCAGGGACACCTCCCACTAAACCATGCCACCCAAGGCTCTGTCCAACCTG